>JAHDVE020010783.1:0-306932 GCA_022606495.2 Halesus radiatus | reverse complement strand
AAATTATACAATTACAGAAATAATTAGTTATTATTAGGAGGGGTGGGTAGTGGGGGTGGTGATTTGGAGGGGGGAGGTTGGGAGGAGTCAAAATAAGGAAACATGGTTAGCAAAACGACTTACAGGGTGTTAACATTGCCTTAGAGACTTTGGAAATAAAGATAAAAATAAAATAAAGAATGAATTTAATTAACAAAATCTACTTCAGAAATTGACGCATATAAAGTGCAAGGTAATGTTGAATTACAATAGAATACATAACGGAAATAATTCTAAGGACATTAATATAGAGCAATGTTCCTCAAGCTTATTCGTACTTTAGGAATCCATGATAATTTTAGGAATTAGCGTATTTGTGAAATTACGTGTTGATGATTCCTGTGAGTTTGAGGTATTAATATTTTCAATTTATTTTAATAATTTATTGAAGCATATAAGCCTCATTGTAATATTTAATCATTGAAGAATATAATATTAACCAATCCTTTATTTTAATGGGGGATAATATTGACAAGTCTTCAAGTTGAGGTATGATATCGATGAGGATGGCGTAAAGTGAACTGTTGTCATTAGCTTAGTTGGTAAAGCGGTTGTCCCGGTAAGACAGAGGTCCTGGGTTTAATTCTCAGATGCGACTGATACCTTTTTATTTTCTGTGGTTTTTTTCGGTTTCGTGTTTCATTTAGGATTGGTTAATATTATCTTCTTCAAGTATTAATATTTGATACAATTGATATCAAAGGAGCGTGCGTTAGGATTTGTGATTATTGAAGCGACTTACTAATGGTTAAAAGGAGTTTTGTTTAATGGTTATAAAAAACTTACGAAATTAACACCAAACAAAGATAGATAATTAGAAGAAGCTATTAGGAAAAACCGGCGACTATATATGAAATGCAGATGTCACTACTGTCGCCGTGCTTCAGGTGTTAGACGGCTGTGGAAATAGTATATCTTAGTGGCCAGTTCAGCAAGTAGAAGCAGGTAGCTACAGTGCCATACCCCACTTCAACACTTGAAAAATATCCATGCCTCCCCCTCACAAAAAATTCTTTTTTATCACCAGCTGGAAAACTTTTCCTGGTTCAGGGATAAAAAATATTTTTTTAAATAAAAGTTTAATTTTTGCAGGGGAAAGCACGCCACGCATTAATTAATTATAAATAATAGATAACAAAAGTAATAATATAAGCACATGGATCAACACGCGTCGTGTTCATATTCGCGTTACTGACGCCATCTCTTGTTTTAGGATTGTCGGGGTTGAAAAATAAACAAAACTCTAACAAATATTACGAACTGACTGATGTGTACCCGGCCTTGTTCGGTATTAATTTGTGAATTCTTGCTTCTCGTTTTGGTGCCATAATTGATTTGACAGGGAAAGTAATTCCCTATGATGACTATTAATATTTCTAAACAAAGAAACAAATAATTTTTTTTTTAATTATTTCATTCCAAACATTTATTTTTTCAAAACAGATCTAAATAATAAAGTTCTTAAGTAGGTACCGACTTGTATTTTTTTTCTATTTTGAAAATATTTTACCCAAACAAACCTTCATCTTTTGAATGTGTAATCTATGGCTAACCTCAATACAACATGGCGAGTTCAATGTTTTTCATACTAAGTTTTAAATGTTATAGCAACAGTTTCACATATTGGAATTCATTCAAACTACTGTCTAAACCTTCATGGCTAATAAGAAAAAAATGTGCTATTTTCAGCAAAATTGGTGCAGTAATTTTCGAGAAAATTGAGTACAGACAGGCAGACAAACATTTGTTTTTGTGTACATATATAGAAATAGATTAATTTGCTCATTAAAATATTAAATATTAAAGTCCCCCCGGCCCGGTGAGGTGTGCGCCCCACATTGAGAAACACCGATATAAAGCCTTAATCTGTTAGTCCTCTGACCATGTCCTTCTCTACTGTGGATCCGATATATTAGCTAAGTAAAGATAGCGTCTTGTATCGGAAGACACAATGTTGGGCCGAATTAACTGGCGGTGTTAAGTATCCTATCAAATGTGTGGACACACACCAAATAGGCAATACTACTAACCTCGCATTAAGTTGACACTAATGTATAATGCACACAATGCTGTGTTTCTAGAGGTTTGGATTGAATTAAACCCAATGAACAGACGTTTCCTAGAAGTGTAATCTGTATCAATTTTAAATTAAAGTAAGACATTTCGACTCATAGGCCCCAGATGGACCAATAAAAAAGTTTATATCTTATTTTTATATCAGTATCACACAAGACTCGCAGCTGATCCCAACTGCCTGCAACCTGTGAGACTATAACATCCCAGCTAGGGTATGTTGCGAGGGTGAAGGTAATGAGGAGTGGAAGGAGATGAGAAAGAGGAACGTGAGAAAAATCTGGTCACCAAACACGGCCAAAGTCATCCCAAGAAACATTTCAATTCTGAATGGTGATTTTTCACCAGTACGATTCTGAAAGTATCGAAAAAAAATTTCGATATCTGAAAACTGATCAATTTTTCAAAAAGTAAAGTAACCTTTAGTGTACTTCAAACACACGAACATACCCACAACACACTTTTATCGTATTATTTTTAAGTTTTTATATAACTTTATAAAAATATCATATTGAATTACGACAATCTACTATTTGAATTCGCTCTAAATGTGATTTTTAAAATGTTTAAAGTAATATCTCACTAATTTGTCGACAGAAGAATTCAAAAGATGTAACTAGCCGAAACTAATTGAGTTGATTTATAAGTTTTAAGCAGGAAAAGCTGTGAAATTTCCATAATGCAAGAGCTCACCGTTAACGTTATTATGGCGCCTCAGGTATCAGATAAAGAAATTTCCTCCTGTTGATAACATGTCTAACCAAAAATTGATTGCTTTGATAGGGTGAAACCGGTCCGGTAGAAAATAAATAAGTGGAAAAAAGTTACAAAGGTTTTATTAAACAGAAAAAAAAATCATTTTAATATGGAATTCCACCACGAATCTACAGTTTCTAAATTAGAAATAATTACATATACACTTCTGCAAATATAAATAGATTGCTTTATTTATTTATGTAATCCAATTACCTCGTCTGAAACATGTTCATATTTGAAAATGATTCTTTTATGAATTCCCTTTTTCTGACGTGTTTTAGCAATAATCTTATGCATTGGTAAAAAAATCAATTAATTTTCTTTATAACGCACCTTCGATTAAAATTCCACAATCTGTTAAATAACGACAAGAACGGAAAACGATTTCGTTATCTAATCCGCTTCCGTTCCACTGTGCCGCGACAATCGCCGTTATTTTCGTAAAACGGCTATCGCCACCCGCTTCGGGCGTTTCCGCCGCGGTCCGGGGAGGCTCGGCTAGAAGGCTGTAGGGCCGTGGGGCCGGAGGCTTTGCCGGCAATTAAGCTCGTAAGGCTTTCCCAGTCAAGGAGATAAGCGGCGGATGATAAGGTTTCGATGGCGGTCACGTGACAACCTGCCTAAATGATTTGTTCGTATAATCAGTTTGGCGATTTGCGTTTTACCTGTAGCTAAATATATTTTAGTTTTATTTTAATCATCCGAAAACTTCAAGGAAATTTAAAGGTTTTCCATCATTTTATCATGACCGTGATGAATAATGAGATATTCTGATTTTCTGACTATTACTACCAAGCTAGGTACAATTTTTTTTTTAACAACATCGATTATAACTTCTTGTCAAATTTGTTCGAAAGTTAAATTGAATCTTTTAAAGCTGATGATGGAAAGAAGATATAATCTGAAAGAAATTCCAGTGAAAAATGCATGGATAAGGGCAGTGCAAATTTCACGACGTCATAGCTATCAGTCTGACCGTCTGACAGTTTCAACTGTTTCTTAAAAACATATTACAATACACGTAATTTTCTCCATTTAAGGGCCAGCATTAAAAAATAATCCTAAACACCATTTTCCGGTTGCTAACTAGAGCCGTACCAAAAATGATTTATCTGTAACTTCTTTACGGGTAGTTAGAACAATGTGTAAGGTTTCATAAGACATGTATCCTAAATACGTCCCAAAATGGTTAACTTTTAAAAACAGTGTAACCAATTTTGAAAGATTTAACTAAAATTCCAGTACGTGTTTCATATAGAAATTAAAAGAGTGACGATTATTGTCTTTTTATTAAATTATTTTCCTAATTGCCCGCGTAGAATTCAGAGATAAATCGTTCGAAGTATTTCTTGAGTTAACAACCAGCCAAGTTTGTATTTTCGGGCGTTTATCGTTAATAGTTAATGTTTTAAAAAAAGCTAAATTATTTATCAATTTGAACATTACGACATCGAGACAACTGTAGATATTTTTTGTAGTCTAATAGAAACCAAGCAATCGACAACTGAACGACATCGTTTCAACGTTCAGTTGAACAATAGATACAAGGAAATACATTTATGCGCAATAACCGAACCCGCAATCTCCAGACCCAAAGTAAAATGCGTAGCGAAAATCACCTAAATTTAAATATTGATATCATTCGTCTGATGATGGAAAGTCGGCAATGAACAAGTAGAAGAGTTTTGGATCTACTATCACTTCCGTAACGCAGAAGTAGCATTGTAAGTTTTGGCGGGAGTAAAATGGAAATGGTGGGAAACGAAGTAAAAAGGGCGCCAACCGAGGTTAATGAATGGCTGCCATTTTAGAAATTCTTGCTAAAGAATGATAATTTTTTACGAATTAAAAAAAAGCAAATGTCAAGAATTATTTTTTTAAAATTTATTAATAACCATTATTATTTAATTAAAAAACATTTTTTCATAAAAGAGTTCTGCTAGTTAATTATTATTACGCATGGCAGTCTTCCAAAGGCATTATCAAACCGTGGAGAAGCCACTTAAAGACAATCTATTTATATAATTTCCATGCGATATAGAAATATATTAATAAACCGTTTATTAAATTGAATAATAATAGTAATTAATATATTTTTTACAACTTTCATAGGCAAATTATGCAATAGCCCGACTTAGGGCATAGTACTCCAAAATGTAATAGCCCGATTTAAGGCATAGCACTCCAAAATGTAATTGCCCGAATTAAGGCAAAGCACTCCAAAATGTAATTGCCCGAATTAAGGCATAGCACTCCAAAATGTAGTAGCCCGATTTAAGGCATAGCACTGCAAAATGTAATATCCCGATTTAAGGCGTAGCACTCCAAAATGTAATCGCCTGGTTTAAGGCACTGCGCTCCAAAATGTAATAGCCCGATTTAAGGCATAGTACTCCAAAATGTAATCGCCTGGTTTAAGGCACTGCACTCCGAAATGCCCCTAAGCGTCACTTTGTAGTTTAATAACTCAAGCAGTATAACAAATAATTTATCTGTCTATTCTATATGCGTAGTTAGGTTAATATGAAAGGTTTCAAGAGACAAAAATTCTAAAATATTTGTAGTTAAAAAAACAGTGCTGGCAATTTAGAACGATTCACCTAAAATTCCAATATATTTTTCATGTAGAATTTACAATATTTACAGTTTGAGGATTTATGTCATCTTAAACCTTACACATTTTTTCAACTACCCGTTTAGAATATACGTATAAATCATTCGTAAGTAGTATTTCCTGAGTTAGCAAACTGCAAAGCGTGTATTTTGTGGGTGTTGATCGTTAGGTGAGCTCTGGTCGTGTGATATTCACGGTTTATTTTTATCATTTTAAGAGCTATGAAGCCCTAAAACAACTATGTAACTAGCTAGGTATCCAAAAATAAGACTATGTACTGCCCTGTTGTACTATTTTCACTTGTTTTACCCGTATGTAAAGGATTTTTAGATAACAGTGTTGACACTCATATGAATCCCATTAAAGCTAGTGGGTACTAATAAGAAAAGTAAATACATTTCTAAAAACGCATCAAACTGTGCCATTAATTTAATAATACCAATAAATATTGTGTGGTACCTACTTAGAAACCTTATTAATTTCCTTCTACTGACTTTTCCAATAATTATTGATAAGAACTCACTCACAACGATAAAGGTTCAATAAAAACAAGTTTTCTCGATATATCAGAATAACTGCATTATCCTATATTTAACTGCCCAACGGGAAATTCATTCTTACAAATGCCAATCCCATCTCAAATGAACTACAAGTCCAAACAAAAATAAGGGCGTGTGGGGCAATTTGCTACCCCTCCGATAGAACGAGAGAGGCTGCGGAGGAAATGCCTCTATTCACATGTAAGGCTATTTTACCAACCCCCAAGATAAAAACAAGCACCCGGCCCTCCAGTTGCGAATGAAATTACCGGAATGGACCTGAATCCATTTCGGCAATGGACATTTATTGTTACAGAATTAATTATTTAAAATATGTGAAGAAATTTTTTGATAACCAACTGTTATAATGACCTACAGAGATTATTACAATTATAGGCCATTTTTGTGACCTAAGATGTGTTATTTTCCTCGAGCGGATGGAGACAAATAAGGCCATTATTTTAGCACAATGGCAATGGCCATTGGAGCGATAATTAATATGATATTGAAGGTACACTTAGACATTATTTTATCTAGCAATATATTCGCTAATTACTGTGAAAAGTAATAAAAACGATTTCTATTTTGATGATACCAAAAGTAAAACTTTTTTGTTTTTGAATAAAATAACACTATTTTTCCAATATTTCTCCTATTGGAGGGTGGCTACCATCATTCGGGGGCCTCGAACCCTTCACATCACTTTTCCGAACTGTTTTAAGAACCAGATGAGTCCCTCTATCGGTTTTCACGTCAATACTCTACTTTTTGATATAACAAAACGAAGCTACTATTAAATGATTCTAAAAGCCCCTGACTTTCTCTACACGTCACAATATAGATTTATATATACCAAAACATTTACGTGTACTCATCCAAAACAGTTAGTTCCTGTTCTTAAAGCTAGTGGAGATACAACATTTATAAACAGTATCATACATTAGAAGAGGTCTGAATGGAAAAAAAAATCACTAACATTCTCATAGTAGTGTACAGTATTAAAACAGAATACAGAGTTTTTGGCAAGCCACGTACAGTACCAATGAGAGACAGCAAGACGTGACCCATGTGAAGACGGTAGAATAGTGAAGAAGAGATTTCTGAAGAACCACGGGGACTATGTAACTCACTCTAGCCGACAGGACGACAAGAGAATGGGAGATCAGGGTCAAAGAAGCAAAAGGAAATGTTATAAAAAAAGCACTTCTTCAAAATTTGCAGAACATCCCTAAGTAAATAATCAGGTCCCACTTGACAAAAACGGGCCTAAACCCTCACATATTCAAAGAAAAGGTCTTAGATTAAATTTACTTAAAACAATTAGAAATTAATAAACGAACGAATGATCCTAATATAACATTAATTAATAAAGTAAGCTAAAATTATATATGAACCGCTTCTCAGTATGTTCTCATTATCAAAACAGTATGACACATTTAAATAAATCAATTAAGACAACATTATCAGTTAAATAAGAGGGAACACATTATAAATGTAAAAACCGCACAGACTAGAGACTGAACTAAATCGGTTTTACCGATAATAAATCATTATTTTTAAAAACCCGTCCAAATTAGAACGGGGTGGGAATGAATAAAATCATATAAATAAGTCGTCACAGTGTGGATTAACGGCAGTTTTAAAATGGCATTGAACGTCGAAACAGCTGTCACGATAATAAAAACTAAAAACACTTGCAGAACTTAATAATAATATTATTATATTGTTTTATTAAAAATCAAAAGAAACCCTCCCTCTCAATAGTACTGCAATCATTGGGGGTGGACAGTAAACAGTGCAGGAAGCTAAGCGCTTACTTACCTCTCTTGACTACCATCAGAGCAATCTGCAGGTCTCAGCTTGACTTATGGTATCGTTAGATTGACAAATAAATAACCCTATACATCACTTTGCGGATTGCTTACGCAAGCAATATCACACATTATTTATCTGTAAATTCTATATGGGTAGTTTGGAAAATATATAAGGTTTCAAGAAACAAAAAACCTCAAATTGTAAAATTTAAATCGAATGAAATAGATGAATCCCAAAATGTCTGAAAATAAGAAAAGTCTAAAAACCACTGAAAGCATTTTTAAACGTTTTGCCTAAAATTCTGGTACGTATTTCACCTAGAGTTTAAAATATTACAGTCTGAGGGATTGTTATCTTTTGTAAACTTATACATTTTCCTAAATACCCGTATTTTTTTTAATTTACAGATAAATCATTTGCAAGTAGTATAACTTAAGTTAGAAAACTGCAAAGTGTGTATATTTGGGTGCTGACCGTTAAAATGCATTTTCCTGCAAAAAAAACAGTTTTTTTCCTCTCAAGGAACAATCAAACCCTGCCCGCTATAGTCTAACATAGGCCAACGGAACTGCACTCGTACAGTCAAAATATCTACCCAAGCTAGCGAGTACCCAATTTTCATTTATTACGACTTCTAAATTTGATGAAAATTATTATAAATGATGCAACAGCCTCCTCCAGTAATGTAGCACTAAACATCCACAAAACGTTTGCAGCCCTCCCCGCGGGGCAGAGACTTATTCATCCCCATCACACGGGACAGAAGAAAGAAAGGCCTTTGGAAAACCCTCCCCGTAGTGTTTTTCATATCGCTGAAAGGCTGTGTACTACTGAGGGGTGCAGCGGCGCATGCGTCAGGCCACCCCATTACATTATATAATATCTACCCCCGGTTCGTTAAACGAAATAGATGAAAATATTGTGCGTGGTGAAACCCGCAGTATGTTAGGGTAGTTTTCGTTTAATTTCCGCAGCTGTGTAGGTATTGTAGGGGGCGGGGGTTGTCTCTTTATAATTTATACCGAAAAGCTTAGTGCAATGAATGGTGTTCAGTTATTAATGCATTTAACGGGGGGAGGATTAAAACTGCTCGGAAATTTTATACAAGGATTACTTTGATGCAATGTTCTATGGAATATCTACTGTGGCTGAAAATTCCACACAAATTCAATGCAATTAACACGATTTTATCCATTATTATATTTGATTCACGATTGGATTCAATGCAGATTATGTTTAATACAATTTTTGTGTCCACTATAAACTATATACAACATAACTTTATTAGTGAGTACACGATAAGAGTAATAGAAAATAAGTAATGTTATAAGATGCAGCGCTATTTTTGTGAAATATCAGCTTAATGGAGTTATACATAAACGTTAAATTATAACTAAAACAACCTTTAGGATTCTTAGTCAATCTGCATCCTAGTCTGCTAATTTAGTAGCCTTTATTTTCAACTTATAAATCCGTTATAAAGAGGTATCTGGTACTTGACAATTTGTCTCGTGATGAATTTTCATCAATGTTGATAATCATATTACCTTTGTGTATGCTTAATTTGTTACAAAATCTAAATCTAAGACTTTGTTAACATTCGATACGAGTTAAAATTCGCTAAAACCGCACACAATAAAAGTTTTTGCTATCTGTATGAATTAATTAGTATTTATTCACATCAAATAAATTTGAAAACTTGTAGATTTTTCCCATCCTTTTCCGTGGTGACTTGGCATCAGATACGTTGAGAATCCCACTCAGCCGTCAGTGGGAGAAAAGGCTGTATCGCTAGGTTGTCGGAGAAGGTTCAGGAGGTAGAAGGGTAGTAGGTAGGACCGGCTGATAGACGCCGGACCGAGCGAGGCTTTGTTACCCCTCTGTCAGATTTTCCTCAGTGAAAACCCTGGAAAAATGTTCGACCCTTTTCTCGGCAGTTACATATAGCGCTGTGCCACCCAACAACTGTTATATACGCTCCGATAATTCCAATTTCGTTTTATCTCTCCCATCGGTCCTTTGTGCTATTTTTCCCATTTTTTCTATTTCATTTTATTTTATTTCTCCTCCAGCTCTCGTACCTTTCTGCCGTTTTACTTTTTTCATTTGAAACCCACTTCTTTCTTCGCCCTTCCTGTTTCTGCCTGGTCTTGTTTGGCAAAGGTTAGAAGATCGTCTGGTGATATTTTTTGTTTGATATCTCGGGACGGAACGAGTTGTTGCGAATAGAAACGCAAATTTATTTCTTTGTGTTTTTAATGGGATGGGAGTAGTATTATCTGAAACATAAAAACATGCATGTTCGTAATCGTACCTAGAAATCAAAATATATATTTTTTTTAATTTTTAAAAAAATTCTATTCTAAATAACAAAGCTAAAGATAATATTTTAATAAATCGGGGGTATATATAAATTAATTTGGAACGATTACAACTATGTGTACATAGGAAACACTTCTAAAAGTTTCAGTATTATGGTTAAGGAACACCTAAGGTGTTTAAATAATAACAACTATTCTGAATATGTAAATCATATTTTAGAAACCAATCATTCACTTGATATAAATAAAGGTTTAATAATTTTACATACGAATACAACCGGTTTACAATTAGATAAATTTGAACTTTTAGAAATCAGAAAAAGCGTTAATAGTGAATTAAATTTAAAAAATAATCAAATATTTTTTTACAAATAACTATCTATTGAATTTATTTTCATATTAATATTAATAAAGAAAATAATTTATTCTTTAATTTCTAATATATATTTTATAACATTTTTTTGTTAGCATTTTTGATTAATTACTTACTTAATTTAATCAATTTTTCTATACTTGAATATTTATAACTTGTAGCATATATATATATATATTCCTGATAATGAAAGCATCGCTTTCGAAACATGTAGATATCAATGTATATTTATAAAGTGGTGAATACTAAGTATATTTTTAAATTAATTTATTATATTTTTTTATTTAAAAGTGCCCTGCGATAATCAGCATAACCATAAATCTGGAAATTTCGATGTAAATCTATAGCCCTATTTTTCGCAGCGTTTTTAATAAATATTGAAAAATAATCAATCATATTTAAACCAAGAAAAGTAAATAAGCAGTAGTTTGAGGATCTCCAAAGTACTGTCACATCAAAATTCTATGTAATAAAATATTTATATAAACTATTAAGATGCAGAAAAACATATAACGTTACTTCGAAAACACTAAACTTACACATGTTTATTTTGTAAAACAGATGTAATCATATGTGTTGTCTATGTAAAATTATTTGAAGGCTCTCTTATTTTTTGGGTAATCACAATCAACAGAGCCCTCAAAGTAAACTAACAAACTGCTCTATATCTCTTTAATAACTGAAATCAATGAAAGTATGGTGCCCCGCTGTATTCCGAGAGGTCTAATAGGGGTTAGTTGTGATGTTAGGGGTAGTTACTGACAATTTGTTTATTGCATTGAATATGAGGGTGTGATGGCATTTATTGGATAATGTTTTGAAGGCTGAATACATTTATTATTTGGAGGGTTATTTCTTGGGTTGGGAAATATTTTTTTGAAAATATTTGTAGTGTTCATGATACCTATAATTTCGAAATTCGTCTAAAGGTGGTGTTAGGAATAGAGAGCACAGTAAATTTTTTTAGCCCTTCCTATCTTTCGTATGCAAGTAGCGTAAGCTCATATTAAGGCTTTATCAACTAGATTCAAAGAGCATATGCATTGTTAAAATAATAAAATAAAAACATAATTTTATTCTGTTCGAATTTTCTGTGACACTTCTTATACTTTTTTTTAAAAAGCGATAATGTTTTGTAACTTCAACGATAAGACCATTCTGCAGCCATTACGCAGATATTTCTGGGGTACCTAATACTGGTACAATGTAAATATCAATATGTTTCGGAAGAGAAGCTTCCCTCATCAGGATACTAAAAAATAATGACAAGTACAGACAAATAATAAACGTAGAAAAATAATAATTTAATAGTAGATAAATTACAATCGTAAACATAAAGTAACAATAAGTCATGAAAGTAGATAACTAATTAATTGAAAAGGTAAAAATATTTTATAAAAAAAAAAATTAAATAAAAAATTAATTAAAAAAATGTAATTTTATGTCAGAAACTTAAAAATTAAATTATTTTTATTATTAGTAAATAGAAAATAACAAGCTTAAAAAATTACTAGTCCTTATTGTTAAAAATTATATTAATAATATCCTAAATATAAGTATTAATATAGAAATGAACTTAAGAGATAACTATTATTAAAAAAAAACATTTGATTAATTTGACACTTTTTCTTATTTCTGAAATTTCATATATATCTAATTGTAAACCAGTGTCATTCGTATGTAAAAATTTTAAACCTTTATTTATGATAAAAGAATGATTTGTTTTCAAACTATGATTGGCTAATTCGAAATAATTATTATTAATTAAACAAGTTAGATGCTCCTTAACTATAGTATTAAAATGTCTTGAAGGCTTTTGCACATAAAACAATTACTATCGTTACAAATTTATTTAAAATATAATTTAATGTATTATTAGTATAAAAAGCTGGTTGGATAGTAATTGGGATGTCTTTTATTAATAACTATGAAGTATTATTATTTGAAAACAATGTTTTTCTACAGTGTTTACCAAATTCAATTATTTTTGGATAAACATAAGATTTAATAAACTTTTTTTAACATATTATATATTCATTTACTATTATAACCGTAATTGATTGCAAACTGTTTAATTATATATAATTCTTTGTTAACGTTATTTTTGGATAGAGGAACATCTTCCGAAACATCTTGATATTTATACATTTAACAGTTATGTAAACAAAGTATTTCGTATTAATTTTATTAATAATGACGGCACCAAATAGTTATATGTTTATTGAAGAAACAATAACAATAAATGACAATTATATATGATTCTTACTCCTTACAAAAGTAATCAACATAAAATCATAAACATCTCCCACGCGTCACCTTGTTTATTTGACAGCAGACCAGTTCATTTAATAAAGTTGACCAGGATAGTACCATTGAGCATTCTGTCTCCTATTTTCATAACATATTTCCCTCGGTATCTGAGCCATCTTCCCATCAAGGTTGGACATTGAAGCCATAGATAAATTTCACCTCCTCACATTTCCTACAGCTGTTGTTTTCATAAATAAAAAGTGACATTGTTTTCACCACTTTATTAATATAAACAGATATCAACATCTTTTGAAAGCGATGCTTTCTTCATCAGGAATATATAGAATACTAAAAACTAATGATTTCCAGTATAGACAAATGATACAAATTAGAACACAATAATGTAAGAATAGACAAATTCTAAACATTAAAAAAAATTGATTAAAGCAAGTAAGTAATTAATCAAAAATGTTTATAAAAATTATTATGAAACATTGAATAACAAATTTATATTAGAAATTTAAAAAAAAATATATCGTAATTAATAATATGAAAATAAATTCAAGAGAAAATTTATTTTTTTAAATTTATTATTTATTAAATTTAATTGATTATTAACGCTTTTCTGATTTCTAAAATTTCAAATCTATCTAATTGTAAACTGGTTGTTGTTGTATGTAAATTTTTTAAACCTTTATTTATATCAAAAGAATGATTGGTTTCTAAAATACGATTCGCAAATTTAGAATAATTATTATTTTCAACTCCAAACAGTTACATATGTCTCCCGTGGTAGCAGTATTTTAATTATTCCTACCAACTCCCTCAGTGAACTTCAACAAACAAAGGCACATTATTAGGTTTTTCTCGAAATGCCAATATTTCATACGAAAAGCAAATCCAATTTGGCCCAGACAAATTACAATCCCATAAATCAACAACGGTACTGACGGCGGGCGATATAAAGGTTCCCTAACTGCATTACGTCTTGTTCAATGCAACGCTGGACCTGGATTATCCACATTCAGTTGCACAAGTTGCATTATTGAATTAAGCGACTGGGTTAATCATTATCCTGGATCCTTTTCTGGGTGGTGAACAATTAATTAACTTACGAATACAGTAAAAGCTTTACATATACTGCAGATGTACAATCGAAATATAGATACATTAGAAATATTATAAAATAACTTATCAATAAAACCAAGCTAGAAGTAAACATTGACCTTTTCATATAATATACGATTTTTTTTTATTAGCGAGTATATAAAAAAAGCTAGTGAAAATATAAAATATGGTGTGAGTAAAAAAAACGTTGACAGAATAACAGTTTAAAATACAAAATGGTAAAATAATAACTATATTTTGTAAAATATTTGATTTTTAAGTGTGTTTTCTTAATCCTTCTCCATTCGGTACCTACTTATGAAATTTATTATTTAGATATGTTTTGAAAAAATAAATTTTAGGAATGAAATAAAATTTTTATATGATTGTTTCATTATTTCTTTGATTAGAGATATTAATAAACATCGTAATAGGCAAGGCATTGCTTTCGCTGTCAAATTAATTATGGCACCCAAACGACAAGCAAGAATTCACAACTCAATCACTTTATTCCAAAAAAAATCACCTAGTAGATTATAAGTTAGAAAACATTTATGTCGACCTGCGTTAGTAATTTAGTAATAATTTATGATTTTGAATTTATCTGCCTAATATCCAAAACACATTTTTGTATTTTATAATATTGTATGTATATAAATAATAATAATCAGTTTATTCTTCATATTCCACAGATCACATGCACCACTCCGAGACGGGATCTGATGGCAATAGTGAACACGCATCTTCAGGAGACGAGGACTCCCAGATGAGGCTTAGACTGAAACGGAAGCTGCAGAGAAACAGAACCTCCTTCACCAACGAACAAATAGACAGCCTTGAAAAGGGTAAGAGCCCTTTTTAATGAATTATATTTCGACGATTCGCAAAAATGATTTGATTCTTGTTGTACCGTATTTTTGCATCACGAAAATTATACTGCTTTGAACTAAAATATATAGATCAATGCAACGTTTTCAGCTCCGAAAGCCATCTGAGCTATGGAGATATGAATAATTATTTCTTAAAAAAAAAACAAAACAAAACGCCATTTACATGGCTGTTAACTATTCACTACTACTACGGGCGAAACCACATAGTGAAGCCATTACCTTTCTAATAAATTTTAAAATGAAAACATAATTTTTGCTACAAGTAGAATTACTTCTAAGTATTTTTCTGTCTTTCGCTTCACATAACAACGACTTTGTATTGATAAATGTTTGAAAAAGCCATTCATGAAAACTATGGATTTCCCCGAACGTTATAATTGAAATCTGATTAAATTTATGAATAAAACTGTTGTTTGATCGTTCGAATGGTTCTTTTGACTTAACCTCGTCTCTAACGACGCGCTTAACTTAATTATCCCGAGCTGTAATCGTCCCACCAGTTTGGAATTGATTTTTCATCACAATGGATGACTAAATCGATTAGACAGCCGAGGGAATTATCACAGAGGCACTTGTCGTTTCCGTTTCCGCCTGTAATGGAGGCTAATTTACCGGGCGAGCCTTACAATGGAGCCACCGTAGCTAGGAGCGCAGGAGACGCCGCGGATAGACCCATCCCGGCGTAGCCCCGCTGTAGCCCCGCCCTAGACCCGCCGTAGACCCGCCGTAGACGCTAGCGTAGAATCTTTCCGTTGTCTTCAGACGTAGCGCTACGTTATACGCTTTCATGGCGTCACGAAGGCTGTACAACGAATCACAGCTAAATTAATCTCTTTGAATACCGAAGCGCGGTTTGTTCCAGTGCGCTCGAGTTAGCGATGAATTACTTCGAACGCTGCTTTTGTTGTTTGAATATTGAATAACGAGATTATTTGAGTTTCGCACCGTGTTTTATCTTTCATTGAGAATGTGCTTAACGTTAGTATATTATTTACAAATCAATAAATACGTGAAAACTGATAATTTCCAACTATGTACACGTGGGTTTTTTATAGTCACAGATAACAAAAATAACGTTTCACATATAATAACTTAATGCACCATCTGCAGAATATTCTTTTCAATAAATACGCTTTAGCTGTTTACGCAACAAATCAAGATTGACAGATTCTCCCAGTATCTGGCTTCACCGCTTAAAGGGAGAGGTTTTATTTTCTTACTTCTATAAAAGCAGAACTTTTCTTTCTTTCACACAATAATATGTTATGTTCGTGTTTTCCGGGTGAAATTAGTCATTTAAATATTTTTTTTTTCAACTGTTAATAATACATGGTGGAATTCCATTACAATGATTAAATAAATTACGCTTTTTGAAACCAGATTGACATATAAAGTAATATTATTGAATAAATTCAAATGTATCATGTAAGTCACCTTTTGTAAAATCATTCTATAGCAATATAGAAAAATATTAAAAAAAGTAAAATCACGGTTTGTTACCTTTGACATCCAAAATTGTACCAGTCTGAAGATAACCGCCATAGGTTGAAACAGGTCACCGTCAAAAATAAAAGTAGAATATTTATTTAATGTTTATTTATTCTTTAAAATATGTTAAATCACTTTGTGGAATCATGAGAGGAGCTTTGCTTCTAAAATATGTAAATATTTACATATTAAATACAGTGGTTTTAAACGAAATTGTTGTTAAACGAATTTAAAAATATACTTTGTAATCACAACTTTATAAATATATTTTGATATCTACGAATATTATAAAGTGATGAACACAAAGTATATTTTTTAATTAATGTATTAATAATGACGCCACAAAGTGAAACCAATCGGTTGAAGAAATTATAGAAGTTATTGTTATAATTTAATAATATTTATTTCTATAAACAATAATTATTAGCCTGAAACACTCATCCAAATTGAAAAAACCTTCCGAGAAAAGATAAATGTCGCCGACAGGACTCGAACCTGCACCCTTCTGATTGCCGGTCAGATGTTCTACCGTTGAGCTACGTCGGCTTATCGCAAACCCGCCAAGTTAATCAATATATACTATTATATACAATATATACAAATTTAGTTTATCAATTAATAAATATTTATTTCGTTTATTTTCATGCCGTTTTTTATTGCTGCTAAGAGTCCTACTGCGTAAAGCCAGTGGAACTAATGCATATCTATTTGGGGGGAGTTTAGTGGTGAAAGGAACAGAAAAAAGGGACGAAAGGGGGGAAATGGGTTATGAAGAAGGGGTTGAGGAGCGTCCGCCTATTTAAATTCGGTAACTTAACATGAATTACAGAATCAGTTTCTTCTATTATTAGGAAAGAGTAGCTTTCACACATCGCCACCTTCAATCATTGTAAATTCTTCATCTTCAAACTTTCCCGTTTTCCCAGTTCCCTACCATCTGCCGAAGCATCGCCGATTGCGGTATGTATTAATTGTATTTGCGATTGTTTCAGAATTCGAGAGGACCCACTACCCCGACGTGTTTGCGCGCGAGAGGCTAGCGGAGAAGATAGGATTACCCGAGGCACGTATCCAGGTAAACCCTTCTCAACACACCTGGGAGACGGTAAACTTTACTAAAAACTAACACAGTCCCCCGCATACTTCCAACTCTAAAAAAACTCCCATATTTATAGTAATTTCGATGGATTGGGGACCTACTGACGAAAACAGGTAGCTGGTCTTCTCTAGTAAATATTTGATTAGTCTTGGAAAATCATCACGCATAAGGTAAGTGGTTAAAATTTATTTACGTACTTAAAATGTTAATATATATTTTTTTAAATGTTACGAAAGATTGCTTAATGTCTAACTATGAGAAGGTTTTTCACTTCTTAGCTATATATTATTATTTACCTATATATAATCACGACGCAAATAGTAATTTCATGAACGACAGAAGTTTATCATTAATAATACAGAGGACTATATATGTCAATAACCGTGTCTAGTTTTCATCAAGACACATAATATCTCATCTCATCTTCTTCCCTTGTCCTATTCAGGTCAGGGACACAAAATACATAAAGGGTGTAACAGCGCGTACCCAATAAACTTTAGACACTGATTCCTGTGCTTATTTGAAATAAAAAATGTAGATGGCATTTTGGACTCTGGTGATATACGAGTATATATATAAATATATATATTTTTTTTTGAATAAAATTTCTTCTGTAAGGGTTTCACTTTGTGATATATATTTATTTATATTTTATATTTATATATATTTATATTTTATATTTATATATATTTATTTATATTTTATATATATATATTTTTTCTTCACTTTAAAATATTAAAAAATCAAATAGTAGGTATTGGAGAGTTGGTGTTGGAATGGGGTGTGAGGGTAACTTGGCTGAGAGACATATAAATTTTTTTTACTCCGAATAATCTCAGGGATAACTAATTCAAGTGTGTCCGTACGTGCTGTTAAACCATGAATGTAATTTTGAATAAAAAGTTATTCCGTAACAATAGCATTGTTCCAAAATAATAAATAGCACGTGTGATACCATTTCATGCGAGTAACTTTAAGTAATTGACCACCACCCGGCCTTCATAAATTTACACCGCGAGACTTAAAACCGACCGTTTAAAATTGATCAAAACGCAAATTATTAGTTTAAGACTTTTCTCTTTTAAAAAAATACAGCAGGGGCGCAATTTTCGTAATGTTTCTCTGGAAGCAATACTATTAAAAATAATATTAAGTAAATAGACTGAGAAAGTTCATTCATTTGCGTCCATGATCCTAAAAAGAGTGAGCAAAGGTGTCAATTTTTTTTATTTATTTTTTTATTTAAAAAAATCCAATAGCTCGAATATGTGGAATATTTCCAAAACGTGATATTCATTATTCGAAACAATCTTGGGATACCCCGTCTACGGTCGATAGCAGTGGCATACATTGCTCTTTGATCAAAGGAAGACTGTGTGTAGTTATTCAACTTCGGGTACGAATAATTGTGCATTGAATATTTAAAAACTATTTTTTTTTATTGTCAATTAACCGAATAAATGGGCAACAAGTTTTTCACAAAGCCATCAAATTTTTTTAAATTTTAATTAGTAATTTATAAACCTTTTATAAAATTTTCTATAACTCTATCTTATGGTTCATTTTTCTTAGGGTAGCGCAGTTTTTCCGTCTTTGTGGACGGCGCACCATTGTTTGATAGGTTATTCATCAATTACCAGATACCCTGTATACCCCATCAATACTTATACCCTGGAAATACGAAATATCACAAAAAAATATTTTCGCTTTTGATTTTCCCTTATGCTCTTTATCAATTTGTTGTACATTTCTCCTTACCACCCAACGTGCTTCTAAACTGCCAAGCCTGAAATTTAAGGGAGATGTAATAAATTTGACAGCTTTAACTAATAAAAAGTACAAATACTTCCAACACGATTTAACTTCCGTACATTGAAATAATAATTTAGAATCCATTAGAAGAATGATTATTCATAAATATAGAATTTACTTAAATTTTTCCGAGATTTTATTACCGGCTTTCCTCAGAGCGGAAAGTTGAGAAAACTGAGAACAAGATTGCTAGAGTTTCGGAAAGTTTCAAAGAATTTGTCCTTTAAGAGCATTAAAAATAATTATTTATCGCTGTTAACAGAGATTTTCTTTTAAAACTTCCGTCGGAAAATGGCTGTTCAGTATTGATTTTAAATAAGTGAATATCTTAAAACCGGCACGTTCATTTATTTAGACCAAGCATTAGATTATTTATTTGAATGGTTCCAGAAACATAAATAAACTGTAATTAGCAGTGGCGTGCATTAGTCTATGATCAAAGTTAGGATTTGTGTAATTTTTCTAGCGGTATAAATTGTCCAGTGAACATGTGAAATAACCGTTTTGTTATTTATTAAATTAATAACAATTACTTTATTTAAAACTGCTGAATTAACAAATTAATAACACTTCTTTTACTATTTTCTAAAATAAATGTTTAATGGTCAATTAAATATTATTAATAATCAAAAGAAAAAATTAAATAGTTATTTCTTAAATTTTTAATATTATTAATGTAAAATTTTAATAATAACAGCTGTTAATATTTTATTTTTTAAGCTTTTCTATTGTCTTTATTTTATTCGTATTAATAATAAAAACTTTTTTTTTAATTTCTTGAACAATTTTTTTTATTTAAAAGTTCATAATAAAAAAAAATTTAATTCTATTATTTTTACATTTTTAATTAGTCACTTACCTACTTTCATCACTTGTTTTTAATTTTTGTATGTGTTTTTAACTTGTTCTAGTTTCTTAATATATCTCAGATTTTATTTTTAGAATGTGTATTGATTATCCTGAAGAAGGGAGCTTAGGTTCTGAAACATATTTACATATTAAATGCAGTGGTTTTAAACAAAGTAATTGTGATTTATTTAATAAATATGACTCCACAAAGAGATTTTATATCGTTTGAAGAAATTTTATTATCTGAACAAAAAATGTATATTTGTTAAGTATATAAACAATGTATCGATGTAGAACGCTTGTGACATAAAAAGTATTTATAAATATATGGAAATAATTTTTTTTGTCCAAGTTTTTATTATTTTCGTTAACGGTTTTTTTTTATTAAGGTAGGTTCAGGTTTTCAGCCTTTATGGACTGCACGCCACTGGTAATTAGGTAGGTAATAACTTTAAAATATTTATTCTTCATATATATAATATCTACTTTTAACCACTATTGCAGCGTTATAAAAAAATCTCTACACAGCATCCCTAAAAATAGCATAAGCCCTCAGGAAAACGTCAGGACATCCAATATTGAATTAATATACATAAAAAACTCTATTTTTGGTCCCCATGTTAAGAATATGTGTATTATAGTAAAAGTTTCTGCCGACTCAGTATAGTTTGTAAGCAGACCAAACTGTTAAATGTAGCAGCCACCTCTGGTCTGGAGCCCCTTTGTATTTAAAAAAAAGCTTAATTTAGAAACTGGTGATCGAAGTCAAGTTTTGTTAATTCCACTTTATGGATGGAACGCAATCTTTAAATGAACATAAATATCGGTTAAAAATGTCGTATTTGCTCCACTGAAACTTCAATGAAAGTTGCTCTAAAGAGCTAGTGTGTTTTTTTATGTGAATACCGCACAAGAGTCAAAACTGTCCAAACCCAGTGGGACTTTGACTTCCCATGTTGTTTTGAGATGGGGAATGGGAAGGTTGAGAAGTACCTCACTATTCGGATCTGGTCACCAAACACGGCTAAAGTCATTTAAAGCAATGTTTTGATTTTTAATGGTGTGACACTTAGAATATCTGTTCTGGAAAATTATTCTTTAAATGATCTCTGTAAAATATTTTCAGATTGTATAACATATATTACTTTCCTCGTATACTTCAAAATATACATATACGTAATCATGCTATTGCCACGTAAAAATATAATTTTTCTAAAAGGGTTTACCTCGTAGCGCTATTATGAATGCATAAGGTATTCCGGTACGCATTGTGCATACACGTGTAAATCACGTGGAGCGTGCATTTCCCGCGCAAAAGCCAGTTTGAAGTTCGAATATAATGGAATACGTGTATATCGAAAAGCGCGGGCTAAGCCGAACATTGGTGCAGTGTGCAGTGCCGCCCGCCGAGGCGTAAAATATTTCGGAATATTCCACTGCACTGCAATTTTGGAGAGTACTCTTTTCCGAAACGGCCTTTTTGCTAGAAACGCTTTGTCGATGTTGTGCCACTTTAGCGAATGACGTGTAGTAGCGATGAATTTACCTGTAAATTTACGTGTCGCAATTAAGTTACGGATTGTTGTACTTATTTTCGTATGAAACCAAGAAGTGTCACTCTATTCCTCACGATTTATAATGTTTTTATATTAAATGAAAAACACAATTTGTAAAACACCACTTTTATTGAATTAATAACTGTCGCCAACCAGGTTTCGCTTCACCGAAGCTTCGTCAGGGCTTATTATTAACTTATTATTAACAGTTAATAATAAGCCCTGACGAAGCTTCGGTGAAGCGAAACCTGGTTGGCGACAGTTATTAATTCAATAAAAGTGGTGTTTTACAAATTGTGTTTTTCATTTAATATATAATGTCACACCCCAAAGTGTTTGCTTCCTTCGAAAAAATTATAATGTTTTTGTTAAAACCTTTAAAGCAGTATTCAATATACTCAATTTTATTTAACTATAATACCGCACAAGAGTCTCAACTGCTCCCAATTGTCTAAAATCAATTGGTGTATGTTGTGAAGCTTAAGTTTATTTATTTATTATATTATGTACGCCCTATATGAGCTTTTACATATTTAGTTAGTTAAAATAATCACACAGGTGCAAAACATATCACAGTAGGTACATAGATAAAATAAATAACCATCATTAAATACAACAATTAAATACTTCATTTGTATAACGAATAAAGGAATGACATGTGTACGTACCATTCTAAGTAATTAGTTATAGAGTCGAATATTCTAAACATACCTCTCATTCACTGATACTTATACTCTAGATACATATATTAATAACTGTTGAGGATGTGTGCAATAAACGTCTGTTTGTATTTGTTTTCCGAGCAGTTGAACATATCTACTATGTCTGAGAATGTATTACGTTCTACGTGAAGTCTAGGTACAAGAGAATTTTTGAATTACTCAGTCCTGAAATTATTGTTAAAATTGAATAAAAATTTAAGTTAATGGAAACGGAAGGAGGCGGAAGAGAGGAAGGAGGGAAAGTACCTGGCTATTCGAATATTGTCTCCAAATATTGCTAAAAACATTTTCAGCAACGTTTTAATTCTGATTGGTGGTCTTTCACCAGAGCGATACTGAAAGTATCTACCACTCTGTTATAACCTTTAACCGATCATTCAAAATCTTATTGAAGCTTATAAACCGTACTATTAAATATAATATTAAAAGACACAGAAAATAATATAAAGATAGCAACCAAAAACATATGAGAAATAATTGAAGATGACATTAACAGTTCTTAAATTGATGTACGGTATCGACAAAAATTACGAAAAGCAATAAGGTGGCACCAACTCAATTGGTTAGGGCGCTAGATCCAGATACACCGAGAGGTCCTGAGTTCGAGTTACAGATGTCACCTTTACCTTTTTCAATTTCTGTATCCTTGCTATTTCATATTTCATTTGAGATTTTTTTAATATTATCTTCAATGATTAAAAAACCTTAGTTATACTTTATGCATTAGGATGGTGGAATAATAGTCAATTGGTTTTCAATAACACAAAGTATTATCTCGAGTAACAGCTGATGAAGAAGGAGCATTGGGTAACCTTTAAAACTATTTTCTTCTCGCTCTCTCATTTCGTCTCTTTCATACCAGTCGTCAGTTGCACTGCAGTTCAAATCATATGAATATTTGATTCTGTACAGCATCTGTTAATACATGTTTATACATGGAGATCATATGAGGATTCTGCATTCGTTTCAGTTTCGTCCGGTGATACATATTTTATTTAGGAGGTGCAATAAAATAACAGAGAAATATTAACATAATGTTTTTAAATAGAAAAATATTTATTAAATATTTTATAAATTTACATAAGCTTAGCATTTATCAAAATCTAATCAGAAATATTACTTTTTTCTGACCGTTCCATTGTATGTTTTACAAAATATTTAAAATACAAATATTATTTTTAAAGTGGAGAAAAGTATGTTTAATCATTTATCGTTGCGTTTTTTGTAAATAAACGTAACCAAAGATTTGTAATCCGCATGACAAAATAAAACCACTTTTTTTAATGTAATGTGGATTACGTTTTAAAATTAATATGAAAAACATTGAACCCGCCATGTTGTATTGAGGTTAGTCCATAAATATACCACTCTGGTTAGCTACAGATTACATATTTAAAAGAAGAAGGTTTGTGTGGGTAGAATATTTTCAAAATTGAAAACACAAGTAGGTGCTACTACTTCAGAACATTTTTTATTTAAATACATTTCGAAAAAATAAATTTTAAGAATGAATTAAACACTTCAGAAGAATGTTTCTTTGTTTGGAGATAGTAATAGTCGTCACAATGCATTATTTTCACTGTCAAATCGATTATGGCATCCAAACGACAAGCAAGAATTAACAACTTTATGACTTTATTCCAAAAAAGATTAAAAAAGGCCGGGTACACATCACCTAGTATTAAATACAATATAAACGACCGAAAGAGTACGTTAACACCTTGTAAGAAACACACAAGTTGTGTGGAAGTTATATTTTAATAGTACAGATGTTTCTTAAAATTAGTTATTTTTAAACGGGATATAATATTTGGGCAAATAAGTTACAGTGTAAATGTATGTGTTTTTAATCCCCAATGACTTAAATTTAAATACTGTTTTTATAAATACATTTTGCTAATAAATTGTTAGTTTGGGGGAGTTGAGACTTAGAAGGCAGGGAATACTGGTAGAGAGTTCAATTTTAAGTTTTACCAATTCATGCATAAAGTTTGGAAATTTGTCATTGATAGGACACTCGAAAAAATTATAGTGCAGAGTATCCTCTGACTCAGAATCACAGTAAGACGAGCTGACTGTGTGGAATCTAGCGAGATGACTGAGACAAGAAGTGTGATCTAGTCTCATTAGCAGAAAATACATATTTTTTGGCATGCAAGTGTATTTATGAAACCAACTATTTATTACCAACTTTAATAAAAGTTTGTAATAATGAGTACTGATGACCTATTGTTAGAGAAGATATTTTCCTTTCAGAGGACCATCGGAGTTTGTATTTACTTTTTAGAATAGGGAACGGGAATATCTCTTAATGGACCGTGAACAGTACACGTATTTTAATTAATTTTATTTTTATTTATTTTTATAAACAATAATTATTAGCCTGAAACACTCATCCAAATTGAAAAAAACCTTTCCGAGCAAAGATAAATGTCGCCGACAGGACTCGAACCCGCACCCTTCTGACTGCCGGTCAGATGCTCTTAATATGAATTAAACTTCAATTTAACCGTCCTAAAATGGGATTTATTCCCAGTTGGGCAGTCAAAGCTTTCTTACAACTTATTGTTAAAAAATGTGTGTTTCAAATAAATAAAGTAAACACAATAATTACATCATTGAAGAAGATAATATTAACACATCCCAACATGAACCACGAAACAGAAAAAAGCAAAATAAATTAAAAAGATTTCAGTCGCATCTGTAACCAACTTAGCTAATGAGACCAGTTCAATTTAGGCCAATTACACCGATATCATACTTCAAGTTCAAGACTTGTTAATATTATCCTCCATTTTTATAAATCCCATATTATTTGCTGCTATCCTTATGATAAATATTACAATGAAGTTTACAAACTTCAATAATTTATAAAAAATAAATTGACAATAATTACATTTCAATTTCGCAGCATACTTCGCAATTGATTTTGAGATATGTCGAAGGAAGATTTAAATTATGTGATTAATAAGAGAACTAGTGTTGGTCACATCCGAGGAAAAGTAATTTATTTGGATTTTCCTGGGAGAAATTTATGTTCCTACGGTTAGGAAGAAAATAAAAGACCCCTCGCACGAAGAACGAAATAAAAAGGGATGTGCTTTTTGCTGAAAATATAATGCCGTCGGTGAATGGATTCAAACCGAGGAAGCGGAAATCGTTTTAATGTAATGAGAAACTAACAAAACAAAAGTTGCGCTCGCGGAGTGGGCGGATGACGGTGGAAAAAAGGAGGCTTTCATGGGGGGGTTATGGGGAGCCTGGCTCATCCCGTTACTAAATCACGGTCTAGTAAAGTTATTCATAAAACGGCCGAAGAAAGGACGGGGAAGTACTTTTTGAAGAGTATTATTGCTGTGGTACAGTCTCTACCTTCTTCGAGAAGAGAATCGTATTCAGTTTCTTTGTGCATTTGTTAATCATTCTTGAGAATTATTTGCATTGGTTGAATGTTTATCATACTGTAGTTACTATGATCCTACCTATATTATGTAATACTTAAAGCAGCCGAATGTTTTCAAACTGTGATAATTTAATTTCTACTCTTTTATTTACAAAGGTACACTATTTTCCCACACATGCAGTTTTTAATTTTTGGTTCTAGGGCTTTCCTCGAGATTGTAAAAAAATAGCCGAAGGTATTCCTTTTTAACAATGAAAAGTTCCAAAGCTTTATAGCTCACGATGGAAATAACGGCTGCGTTGACCCGTAAACTGCATAACGCAGAGATCGTCATTGGAAAAAAAGGTGCTTTTCACAATCCGATTTATGTACTTTACATATTAGGTTATCATATCTTCGAAACACATCCTTGTTTTTTATTATTTATTTATTTGTAAGAAACGAACAGCTTTTAGTACAAATTTACATACAAAGGGTAAGCCAAAAAAGTTTCTTATGCTAACAGTGGTTCAGTGCAGATGTTTTATTAGAAAAAAAACAAAATAAGAAGGAAGGGGGGGGGAGGAGAGGAAGATGGGATCGGGACAGGATGTGCTTTTTATAAGAAAAGGCTGTAATAATAAGACATTTTTGTTTTTAATAATATCTGCATTATTCGCGTTCACTGTACATTATTCCAAGAAGAAATTATAATAAAGCAACAAAACGCAATACAGCGGTTTATCAAATTAAAAAATTTCGTATGCAAACCAGTTTGACACCTCTGAGCCTTAAAAAGCAGAAACATTCAGAGAGGATCCACAAAGGCTCCTATTCCATCCCTTCTGCCGAAGCTGCCTCTTTCGTCGCTTCACCGAAGGCGCCCATTTCGTCCCCTGTACTAAAAGTGTTGGTTATTTACGTGCATAATTAAAATTTTATCATCTGATTACATTCCATTTCCCGGGAATTTCCCGGAAAGTGAAGAAGATTACTGCTCGAGCAGTCGTTCTGGGAATTTTCTCCTTCTCATAATTCCGTTTCTGTTTTCAATTCCAAAAGATTACAAAATGCACGCTTTCAAGGAAAATTCTCATGAAGCCTTGAATACGCATCTTCTTTTACCTCTGCGCTGTATGCATATTTGTATAGGTTTGTTTCTAGATTATTTAAAATTATAATATTATTTCCTCTTTTAAAAATAGTTTTATCGTGATTCCTCTTCGCATAGAAAACACTAAATTTCTGTCGGTTGTCTGCTATTTTCCTTCAGTTTATTATGCCCAAGGTTGTGGTCTTCTCTTCTACAGCAACTAGGAACCTAAGTTAAGCCTCCCAAATCTAATCTGTCAAGAAGCATTTTTATAAAGAAGCGTCTTAAAAACATGTTTTTCAATCTGGTTTATAAATTTTGTTATTGACGATTCTTGTAAACAATTGGTAAAAGTAAGCAGAGAAATTTCATATCATTTCGTACTTAAAAAGGCTTTAAACTAATATATTCCCCCTCTAAATAATCATTCAACAAATTAAACATAGCTGTGATTTATTTGGTATGTTTTTATTATATGTATATATATATATTATAATTGCAAAAATTACTTTGTGGTGTCATTTTCAATAAAACGAATTGGAAATGTTTTGTTTAAACCACTGAGGGAAGTATCGCTTTAGAAACATGTTGATATTTATATATTAAATAGTAACTTACTAACCAACCACCACGCCGTTTCTCCACGGGGGTAGGCAGAGAGGACGGACGGCCAAAAAACTCGGTCTCAGCATACACTTCTTGCTTCATTCACATTCATACATTCTCTAAATGGCCCGACTCAAATATTTGATTCAGTTGATCGTGCCATGTCTTTTTCGGACGTCCCCGGCTTCTTCTTCCATTCACATTCACGTCATATACTCTCCATTCGCTCTACATACCCAAACCATCTAAGTGTCCCTTTCTTAATCTTACTCATTACGTTTACGTCAGCCTGGCATTCATTACGAATCTCAATATTGTTCACACGATCGTACATGGTTTTACCACACATTCGCCTCAGAGATCTCTTTTCTTCAGTATTCAGTCCACTTTCATTTTATTAAATAGCGGTTTAAACAAAACATTTCCTATTCATTTTATTTAATTGTTTTGTTGGAAATTTTGAACCGTTTGTGTACAAGATGAAGTTTTCACAGAAAAAAAATATCACAAAAATAACAAACTACCTATTGTACTAAGTAGATATAGTTTTAGGAAAAAGATCAATTTGCACTCACGTCAAATATTGACTTAAAACCACGGAAAAATAATCCAGCTTACGTTACTTCTCCTTTTTAATCACTCGCAAAGTCAATCAGTCCGGATATATAAAGCTTAAGTAAACATTACCCACGAATACGTAGTATCTTTGGGACGAATCAGCCCTCACAGTATTTCAATAGCTTTTCAGGGGAAGGTTGGTTGGTTGGCGCATCGCAATCACGGCTCGTACTACTAGTACTGTGAAACAAACAGATTTGCCCGAACTAACATCAAGCATCGCATTGCCCCGAGCGCCATTTTACTCGAACAAACTCTTGAATGTGTGAAGCAGGGGCGTGCTGTCCATTCATTTGCATTATCATACTAAATAATTCAAAGTCCTTAACTTTCCAATTGATTTATTGAATAACTTGAGGCGCAACCGCCATTCCACAACTTAAGCGGTGATATTTGCTTACCTAAAGTCACTTACAGAATAAGCAAATAAAAAATCACCCATTGGCAAATGCATCCACAGCCTGAACGCTCAAAAAATAAATAAATCATTATTATTAGCCTGAAACACTCATCCAAATTGAAAAAAACCTTCAGAGTAAAGATAAATGTCGCCGACAGGACTCGAACCTGCACCCTTCTGATATCCGGTCAGATGCTCAGAAGGGTGCAGGTTCGAGTCCTGTCGGCGACATTTATCTTTACTCGGAAGGTTTTTTTCAATTTGGATGAGTGTTTCAGGCTAATAATTATTGTTTATAAAAAATAATTGTTACCCTTTGCGCTATGCACAAAAATCTTGTCTTAAAAACTTCAGTTTATCAATTAATAATAAATAAATCTATTAAAAGGTCATTTTATAAATATTCTGCAGTCCTAAAAATTATAAATATTTCAAATAAATACCAACTCTTCTTATGCCAACCTTTTAATGAATGTAACATAAATAGAAAAGGAGGATAAAATAGCAACTGTAAAAATCAAATCTCTAAACTTAAATTTTCTAAAAAAATGTGTTCATCTGAAGCGACCTGCCGGGTATTTGTGTTGTTCTGTATCTGTTTGTATATAATTAAATAAAGAATAGGAAATAATATCACAAAAACGGCGCTATACAAATCATACAATTATTATTATTATTATTTCCAACTAATCTAGACCAACGATAAGATTGACTTTTAAAATTGCATTACATTGGTTCTATTTTTTATCATAGACTATCGAAATTGGTGTGTATTTCTTTCTTGATAGATAAAATTCTGATCGCAATAAACACATGGTTCTTCATCAATAAATAACATGATAAACGGAATCTCAGTACAATGGATTAGGAGAGCCGGGAAGCAAAACTTCTTCTAATACAATGGTAATAATCTCTCTGTATAACGTCGAGAAGTTCTCAGATATCGCTAATATAATGTTTTTCCGACAGTGTCATCTATGTGAAGCAGTCGGAACTAAGATATTACAGATATGTTTAACTGCTTCTTGCTCTGAACAATTTCTTGAATAAAACGTTTTTTGCAAATTATTGTGTATTAAGGGTTTTCAAATATAAAATCGCTAAAATCGATGAACAACTAAATTTTCACCAAAGTTCAACCTGATGTAAAGCGAAAAAAATTACAAATTTGTTCGAAAAGTCAATTTTTAAACTAAAATCAGTTCAGCAAGTGTCAAAAAAGTACTGATTTCGAGCCAAAAACTGTTTTGCTGAAACTTATCTTATCTTTGTGTAATAAAGATACATTGTAATTTTCATAACTTGTTTCACAGAATGACTAAGTTTAAATGTTTCTGTATGCCACTGGGGTGAATATAGGTACTACGGCATGTGGGTTTCGCAACCCCGCAGCGATTTGTTACATCCATCAAACCTCCCCGTTAATTTGTATAAGTAATGAATCTTTGGGTTAACATCGGCCCATTCACGGGGCGAGTGGCAACAGCCGACATCCCACAGCCAGCACCCCACACAGGCGGGGCTTTCATATTTAAAGTTGAAAATGTTCACTGGAAAATGGTGGCTTTTACGGGGCAAGACTACAAAGAAAATGAGGGGGGCTTAAAGAATACAAACCTTCTTTTTTTCAGAAATGTTTTGAAGCTTGATTATTATTGTAGATATTAAGCAGAATCTTGAACGCGATTTAGAATAAAACAATTGCAAGAATACACAATGAAATATACTAAATATGCATCAGCAAATTTTAAATAATAAAAGTGCACGAATAAACAAACACAGAAAAAATTTCTTCAAAAGATTGATATTCACTTTGTGGCGTCATTATTAATAAATGAATTAAAAAATACTTTGTAATCACCACTTTATTAATATATACATATCAACAGCACTCTGTATATTCCTAATGAGGAAAGCTTCGCTTTCGAAACATGTTGATATATGTACATTAATAAAGTGGTGATTACAAAGTAATGTTTAATTGATTTATTAATTAAAATTTTGTTTCCTGACAATGTTTTCACATATAAAAACTCTCGAATAGTGAGTTCTGACATCGTAAAATTTGTACAATCTTTTCTGTTAGCTGTTTCCATATTGCACCAATCGTTTTCAGCTCAAAGCGTTATTTTTAATCCTTTTGAAAATCAATTTTATTCGATTTCTCTATTTTTACAATATATTATGGTGAGGATAGCTTTTTTAGACGCTGAATGTACTCGTATTTGTGTATTTTTGCAATTTCTCTTTTTGCGTGAAAACAACTTGTTTGAAAAATCGTATTGGTATGGATCAAAAGCATTTGATTAGAGCCCTTTTAAAATGCGTAAGTAAACACGTCAGGCTCGCTTAACCCTGTAGGGCGGCCCTGTGGGTAGTGGCGGCGGCACGCTGTACACTGTGCAGGGTGTAGGTGGAGCCCCTTCAGATACAGCCTATCCCACCCTACAAGGAGCGAGGTACTCTGTAGGTATAAAGCTGCCGGGTAAAAACGAGCGAAGACTGATGCTTTCAGCATTTGCGCACTTGTACCCGATTTCTCTAAAAGCAGCGCTGGCTACGCGGGTACACGTACTCGTACATGTGAAGTCTGTCACTTGAGTTAAGAGTTAAACAGAGAAACATGATCTAAATTAGCAAACAGGAGGGTTTAAACGTTACTTTAATATGTTTTAGAAGCGACTTGCAAATATTCACCATTAATGATTTTGTTGTAAGTCTTGAATAATATTAAAATATCCTTATGCCATAATTTAATCGTCTAAATCCTCGAGGGTTCATTTTTTGCACCATTTCGGTGGATTCGGTATATTGCATTAACGTTATTATGGTGCTTTTTAAGGAAGATCCCTTATCTTTTTCCTTGGGCTTAAAGACTTTTCGATTAACTGTGGAATTCCGCGGAGACATAGTAAAAAAATCCTAAACATATTGTTAATTTTTTAAAACATTAAACTATAATGCAACGTAAAACATATTCATTTAATTTTTTAATATCATAAATACGACTTTTAACGCAGTATTACGTTTTGTAAAAAAAAAGCACCTACCTCGCTAGATAGCTATCACCTTTGTTACTCATTCTAAAGTAATATTTTCGGTTGTGATTAATCTATACCGACCTGGTCATTGCACTTAGTTTACGAACTCAGTTCCAATTCCGAGTACAGTCACACCGACTCGATTCCTCGGACTCGGTCCTTCGTTCCTTTCGGTCCGCTCGGGTCCGCCGTTCCGGAAGCAAAGGTCGTTCATATTACACTATCGAATAGTTTCTTTAAACCTTAGTTGTTCTTTGAGTGTGAGTTCGGAACGAGCAAATCCAGATTTGCGAACTCGGAATGAGTATACCGCCTTTGGAATCGGATTCATTAAACTCAGTCCGGCCGGAGCGCCTCTAATCTATGCCGCGCCTACCGTGAATTGCCAAACTTTGTGAACCACCATGCCGAAAATGTCAACATCAATATAATGATTAATATAGTTTACTAACTAATAATGTTTAAAGTAAACAATAATGTAATTGGTAACTTATTTAATATTGAGTTTCTCTCTTGTTAAAACTACGCAAATATTGACATTTTTAATGAATATCATTCGCTGAATTCAGCTGACAGCTGCCATCCGAGAGAACCGGAACAGCAGTTAAGTAAGAAGTCTTTAAGCCTAAAGAAAAGGATGCGGAATCTTCCTTAAAAATAACGTTGCTTGAAATGGCTTTTAGCCGTGTTTGGTGACCAGAACTGAATAGCCAGGCATTTACCTACCTTCATCTTACTCTTCTCCTTCTCCTTTCCCTCCCCTTTACCTGCAGCTTCACAACATTTCCCAATTGGGGATGCCATAGTCTCACTGGCTCCAGACGGTTGGGAGCAGTTGAGACTCTTGTGCGGTATTCATGTACATAAAAGGGAATTGCGCCCCTGGTGTCTAATTTCATAGCTTCTGTATTTGTTTTTCATCATATACGACAGATTACTTATCCATTTACAACACTTGATTTCTTATTTTACCTTTCTTAACATTTGGGAAGGTAAGTACACAAAAGTTTTTAAGTTATTTAAAGAGTAGTTATATATGTCTACTGTTTTAGAAATTTCATTCAATAGCACCATTTCTCTTGTCATGGAATGCTGTGCTTGAATATCTGTTCTGCCATGTGGTAACTCGAACAAGTCGCGGTGACGACTACGGCTGAAATTTTCTGGCACGTATAAGCCATAGCATTCCAAGAGGAGTGGGCTATCAATAAAGTTATGCACTCTATTAAAACTAAGCATTGCAAGATTTGCATAACGCCTGGTTAATGGACTAATTTTATTAGTTGTCTCAAGTAAACCCGAAGATTTTTTTCTGTATTTTTCTGGGATATATTTCTTCAATTGGACACCTTCCTTCTGGAAATGCAAATAAAATTTTGTTTAAATAAATATCAAAGTGGAAGTGAGGAATTAACTAATAATGATTAAGCATTTATAATGATTCCTAATCGAACATCTCGTGTCATGACATTTTCAAGAACCAGGTTTACTCATTTCGTAAAAAAAAATCATTTCACCGCATCTTGAAAGATAGCGAAGACTCCCCTCTTAAAGGTCCTCTGTGTGGATTTCATATTTAAAAAAAAAACTTTTACCAGGGAATTGAAGTAGGTAATTTGCAAAGATATTTGGTTTCCGTTATATCTTTATAATTATTATATAAGCCATTCTATTGAGATATTGTACTTCTCTGAAAATTTTTGTAGACATCGAATGTAAAACCCCACTTACTACTTATTATTATCATCTTACATACTCATATTACGTAACGTACAGCATCATTATTGATATATTAAAGGCTTAATTTTCATCTTTATCCAATATTCCATTCTTACATCGTTTAAGTTTGATGGTATTAGATCTATTGATATATACATAATACTCATATCAAGAAGAAAACCAAAATATCATATTCCCACTATTATAAAACATAACAGAGAATTTTCCGAAAGCGAGTGAATTTCTCGTGGAAACAAACACTTCGAAATAATAAAACAAAAAAACTAGCGGTATGAAGTTTATTACCCCTTGTAAACATGGCTTCACCCTCTTTCAACGAAAATAAGAATATGTATTTTATGGGGGTTGCTTGTATATTTTCTTCGTCGTAAATTTATGCCAGAAAAATGAATCGAAAATAAAACTGGAAACTAAACAGTAGGGGTAGCCATTTTCAAAATGGTGGTTGGGTAAAATGATATCTAGGAGTGAGTAGATCTGTGTGTTTTCTCTATTTCCACCCTGAATTATATTCCTACAATATTTATGGACTATAGACGTCAATTACAATAAGATTTACAATCGAAGTTTTCTGAAAAGATTGAAATAATTCATAAGAAGAAAGTAAACTATCTTTTATAGAATGGATTTAGTTTTTTCCGGAATACCAACGATAACATTTTTTTTTTAATGTTAAGTTTAAACTTTTCTTGAGATTTGCTTTCGACGAAAGTTAGAAATGCTTTAAAGATAAAGCCTCAAACAATATCTACCTACAAATATATCTATATCATTTATATAATTTTATACAAGTGTATATACTGTGTCGCCGGAAACTTCTTAAATAGGAACCTGAGAAAATTCCTTTGTTTGAAAATATCTTCATAACTTGTCCATTAAGTTATGTTTTGGTACTCTTTTTTTTCTTTATTACCAAACCAATTTCAACATTTAATGGACATCTTCATGCGAATCTGAAGATTCCCATTGGTTAAATCAGTACTTAGTACAGTATTTTTGACAAAAAAGAATTACTGCAGATTTTACATACTACATTTTAGTTTATTTTTTTTAAATCCTTTCAGGTTGTGCATTTTACATGTCATAGAAAGACATTTGTCTTTCATAACATAATTTTATGTTTAAAAAATATGCTTGCACATATTCAAAATTCTTATACAAGTGTATTCAAAAACTTCCGTGAACACTTTTAGATTATGCATTTTTATGTAATGTCGTTCACCTAACTAGGTCATTAATCTATTATAACATTTATACAGCCACGTTAAATTAATATTACATGGCAAAACGCGGTAAACAACCAAAATTCCTGCATATTTCCTAATGTTCCTTGAATCGCTCCAACCGCGCTACAATATTTACGTAGCCATAGCCGCGTAGCCATGTGATTCGGCGTAGACCAGGCCAGACCGCCGCCTACGCCGCGCCGTCTACACCGCTGCGGCCGTAGTGACTACTGACTAGTGACTGGTGACTACGGCGTAGCGGGTTCTCGAGCTATGCGTGGCGGTGAACAGAGCAGTGTCGTAGCGGTTATTGTAGCGATCTGTTTATTATTTATCACACCGGATTTAGTTCAGGTATTTTAGGTAACAAATGTAGAGGGCTATTTATTATTTTAGGAGTTCAGATCAATGAATAAAACATTCTCGATTTCATCGTAAGAAAAACTGCCTCTCTAGGTCAATTTGTAATCTGTTTGGATGTCGTACAAAACTTGCACAGTTTATTGGGTATAAAATGTTTAGATCAACACAACTGCTGTCAGCTCACATCGTCATTACCATAGAGAACTATGGTGTTTTGAAATATCAGAATATTTGAACTATCAACAATAACTGATAAATCGTGTAAACGGTTTTTAACGAGAAAACACTATTCCAAACTCGGACACAATTTCTGACCGTGTACAAATCGCAATTCCTTTCTCTTTCCCCTCCCCACTACCTTCAGCCTCACAACTTTCCCAATTGGGGATTTCCCAACTAGCGTCATTAATCCTTCCATCAGCTCAGCTGCGGAATGATCTGCCGGTCTCCGTGTTTCCTCCCTCCTACAACATGGGTCTCTTCAATACCCAAGTTCATTCCTTCCTATCCTCTAAAAGACCCTCCACACAGCATCCCCAAATACGATATAGGCCTCAAGGGAAATTATTTCCTTTATGTATCGAACGTGTCTACAAAGTGGATTAATTTAAACAGATAAACTATATTTCTTTATAACCGAAAATAAATTATTGCACAACACGTGCAATAGCCAAGCCTAGAGCTGGAATTTCATAACACATGCAATACCGAGCCGAGAGCCTATATTGCGCCACAAATGCAATACCAAGTCGAGATTGCAAGACAAATGCAATACCGAACCGAGATTTCACAACACGTGCAATACCAGCTCATAATGTTCGGACGCACCGCGCGCGCTATAAATAGCGTATGCACAGTGGTATGTACTCTCTTTCCCACTCCAGCCGTGGAATGAACAACACCACCACCTGACACTGCATAACTGCTTCACCTTGGACTTGACTTGCATCTTTAATTTCGCTCTACACAGACCCCGCTCTCCTCGCTTGGATACCTCGGAATACACTACTTATCCCGTACATCGTTTGTAGAGTTACTGTAAAAATAATCCAAGAAATGAAACTAGTAGTTCGATAAAACGCTTCAGTTTAACACATTATGAAATCCAAAAACAAATAAAGCGTTAAAATCAAAACACCATTTCAAATCATGCATTGAAAATAATGTTTTCCGTGTTATAAATATTATAAGGTGGTCGAAGTAAAATGAAGTAAATAAAATTTTCACCTGCAATCCAATTTAAAATATTTCGACATCGAAAAGCACTCGCCGTCGCTGAAAGTGCGTCTCGACGCATGTTCCCCCGCGTTATTGATCTTTCAGGGGGTTGCTTTCAGCGTGTACTACGCGGGTAGTGGGTGCCACCATCCTCCTACCTCCCCTCTCCGCCATCCTACCCCAACTGGTATAGCCAACCACCCAACCAAACACCCCTACCTGCCGTGGAACATAGAAAAGTATGGCGCCTGAAAGAATTTACACGGGGTACCGAATTCAATTCATAATACGAAGGCGTTCGGTATCGGTGTTAAAGTTTTGTCATCCTAATGCTTTACTGATTATAATAAAAACAGTTTTCAATTTTTCATATCACAATATTCGTAAAAAAAACCACCTCTAGGGGGTTTAAAAAGTATTTGTAAAATAACTAAAAACTTGTAGCTGAGTTACTTCAATCTTAGTTATTAACTCTAGAATGGAAGTGAGGAGTAAAATTTATTCTTTCCACCAACTTCAAACTATTTTATCACTAAAGTGTTGACCGATCGCGCCAGCTTTATTCAAAATGCGCTTTCCTTTTGTTCTTTCCTCAGCAATGCATTTATTTCATAATAGCGGGCTGCGCCTTTTTCTCGTAGATAAGTTTAATATTTTTTTTGTTCACTAAGGTAATTTTAAGCATCATCGTATGGTGGGAACTATTGAGAGATTTTTACTGATCGCTACTCAGACACGATAAACGATTAATTATTCATATTTTTGATCAATTTGAGCACTTAATATGTTTATTACGAATGATCGCAATGTGTATTACCCCAACGACAAAGGTTACTTACTCTACTTAATTGACAGCCCTGCCATCGTCGCCACAAATGTATCGACGAGGAACATAAACAAGACAAACTGTAATATTTTTCTGGAATGCTTTCACAACCAACTATCAGTCTCATTCATTAACAAAATATGATCTATGATCTGGGCTACAGGTTTGGAGATGTTGTTGATGTATTTGCTGACTCCATTTATACAATAAATCGTCATCTATACCAGCGATTTTATGAATCCTACAATATGTAGCACTGTAGCGTGGGTAATTTAGAATGAATGATTTGTATTGTAATATTGTTTTGGTTGTTTATTTTGTGTCACTGTTTGGAAAAGATTGTACAGTACTTTGTGGTTTAGAATGTCTATTTTATAAAGAAGAAAGTCATACATTCCCTGGTTACTAATTACCTAACAATATTTATTATTTATTACCGAAAAATATTGCATGTGAAGTAGTGGAGAACTTGGCTAGCAGAGGATTGAATCTATGACGCTCAGACCATTTGAACACTCGGCTACAAAGCAGTCGAAATTGTACAATATGTATCTATTGAAGATACGAACATATTTGTAATTTTGACATAAAAATTGGGTTTGACTCCAGCGGAAATCTTATAATATACTTTTTAGAAAATTAGTCAAAAAGCTTCAATGCCTTCGTAAAGCACATATACACAATTATGCTACACTGGTAAAGGGAGACGTACTGCCGTGAAGTGTAGTATTAACCGATGTTGAATAATAAATTAAAATAAGTTTGTTCTTCATATTACTTCATTTATTTATTGTTTTCAAACATTTACAGAATATTAACATGATCATGTTTATAAATTTAGCATTGAAAGGCATTAATAATCCACATATAAATATTCACAGAATGCATAGTTTTTTTGTTTAGGCAGAGATGCTAGACAATAAATTAAAAAAAAAAAAAAACGTAATGCGTAATAAAAGATACAGAAAGAGAAGAAAAAATAATCGAGCTATAATATTTCGAATAGCACCATAATGTATAATAAACATAAAACATGATATAAGAAAAACGAAGCGAAGAGAAAAAATTGAGCATTTTCTTTTTTATACACACAGGAGGTCCTTGGGGAAATAATTTCCCTCAAGGCCTATATCGTCTTTGGCGATGCTATGTGGAGGGTATTTTAGAGGATAGAAAGGAATAAACCTGGGCCTCAAAGAGACCCATGTTGTAGGAGGGAGGAAACACAAAGGCCTGCAGATCATTCCACAGCCGAGCTCTCGAACACAAAAACGAATTGTAGAATTTTCGACCCGTTTTCATGTGACAAATGTCAACCGTGTGCAAATGTTGGACGCGCGTTTGGCGTTTTTCCGGACTGTGCACCGGTGCCGAAGGGATCAATGATGCTAATTCCTTAGAGCATCTTCCGTTTAAATGCCAGTAGAACAAGGACAGCATTCCCAAATGACGCCTGTGCTCCGAAGATTGCAATCTGTTTGTTTGCATGTTACAGAATTTCTAATAACACCATTATTTTCCATGACGTGATGGACGATATCTAATTTAAAAAAAAAATAATTTGCGAGGATATTTATAAAGATGTATGTCTACATTGTCACATTCCATATCATTGTACAATCTACACATTCGAGACAAATAAAATAACTCAAAATAAAAAGTTTTATCCCTCCTTATATTTATAGCTTTTATTAGGAACCATAACGAAACGATACCTATATCTTGATCGAGAAAAGTTGAAAGTAAAATATTTAAAAAATATATATTGGAATAACAAAAAAACTACGTAAAAACCTAACTTACAACTCTATATCTTCGCTTTTTGTCACACTTCCATAGTTGGATTTAAAAATATATTAAAATTCAAATGAGACAAGTAGGCCGCCGGAACCTTTGTTATTAATTCATAATATAAATCACGAAAGGGAGCAGTTCCGTGTGGGGGTGGGAGGAGAAAATGTTCCGCCTAAAATAAAACTGAAATTTAGCTTGCTCTGCAACCTTAGATAAACAACTTTCCAATGGAAAAAATCACCCCAAAACGAATTTATTCAATCCACCGCCATAATGTGTTTTTAGAGAGTTTCGACATTATAACAATAATACAACATACTAAATTACATATCGAAGTGAACAAAAAAGCGGAAACAGATTTAATTCTGTAAATATGTTTTTTTTTAAATATCACTTCGTTTAACTACAACTTATCAATCACCAAGCTATATAAGTTATCCTGTTAATGTTATTTGAGCCAAACATACTTACATAATTTAATAACGGTATTATTCAATTTGATATATTTTTAATTATTTCAGAAAAATATGTATGGAATTCTTCGAAAAGTAATTTAAATACATTGTGAGTTTTAACTTACAAAGTTAATGTTATTTTGTGTTTCTTTTCTAATTTCATTCACAGTTATAAAAATATATAAAGAACTGGTTTAAATACCTGGCGTTGCCCGCGGTTATTAATGGTTTGGAGTAAAATTTAGAGGTTGTTATTTGTTACGCACACCCCTAACCCTACCCCTACCCTTACATCTAACCCTACCCATACCCAATAAATTTTCTCTTATTTTGAACGTCAAGCGTGCAAAATTTCATCAAGTACGGCTTTAAAGGGTGGGGATGGTTTTTAGAAATCTCATGTATACAGTAAACTTCCTCTGGTTTTGAAGGTCAAGTGTGCAAAATTTCATTAAGCTAGGAATAAAACTATAGATTTGTATATTAAACAAACAAACACACATTCTTCTTTATATATATTGGGTTGACATGAAACTTTGGCTTGAATATGAAGTGTGTCTTCTCCTTCTTCCTCTTAATCTGGTGCCTTCTCCGGTCGGAGGTTGACTATCATACATGCAATCTTACCCCTGTAAGCTCCAGCCCGGAATCACCGCACTCATATTAATCATGTACGAGTAGATTACGTAGTTTCTTTATTAAATCATTATTGTTAAAAGTGGAACAGACATACTAGTATAAGCGTTTTATCTGATTTTTTGATAGCTTAGAGAATAATACAAATATCAATAACTGAAGTTGGAAATGACTCTGTGACCTAAAAATATTTGGATTGATTCAGAATTTGCAGATGAAAAGAGCTGTACTAACTTCATGATGCCCCATAACACCATTTGATAGATATCTAATCTGTAGTTTATATTTCAAAGAAAAGTTGAAATATCGTGTCAAATAGGGATACGTTTTTATTGCTTTATACACACTTTTTGACTGTTTGGTTTCTTAGTATTCGATACAATAAATGTTTATTTTCTTACAATTGTTACGCTTAGCTTGTTGTCCTTTTATTGTCTTAAAGAAAATATCCCGGGCATTCGACCGTTCCGTAGTCGAAATCACCCAATCGTGAGGGCCCTGGGGTCGTCAGAACTTTAGGCACTAACTCATATTATAATATAATATGTTTGCTGGGAAATTTCCATAAAAAGCCCCCATTTTATTTGGGCGTCGACCGGAAGCACGTCGCAGCCCCTGTCAGCGGCCGCGCGCCCGAAAGGGCGGGAGGACTCACTTCCGTCCGCCATTGATAAACCGTGTCGCCATTTTTATTTTACATGTTGTCATATTTCATATGGCCACCCGCTTTTTGGGGCACGCATTTTTTGCATAAACGAAAAACGTATATTATTTTATGGCGTATTTGCTATTTTTTTTTTCGGACGAGGGGCAAAAAGAGAAGAGAATTTGTTAAGCAAATTTATATCATCATTTTTAAAATGATAGAAATAAGTTGTTTTTTTTGTTCTAATAATTCATATATAAAATACATTATAATGAAGAGGTGGTACTGTGCCTTTCTTGGTGGGAAATACCAATTTAACATAATATTGTACCATTAAATCATTATAATGGTACAATATTATACATTATACTGTACAGTTTACAACATTATACTATAATAAATAATAAAATAAAAATCAATTAACATTATACCATTACAACATACTATTATACCATTATCATTATATATTATAACATAATTTGCAGTTTACGGCATAATATTGTAATTTTAAAAGTTTTTTTTTATTAATATTTATTATTATATAATAATAAAACACTAGCAGATTAAAACCCGCTACCGCGGGTTTTTGCCGCATTTTTGGCATTGCGCTTCTCCGCACTGATAAAACAAAACAGTTTTGAATGCACGCAAAAAGGACAAAGTATGTTCATTATGGTACCAATTGAATTGGAGACTCTTTTGTGTAAGAGGGGAAATTACCATTTTTACTATTCGCGTATACACGGCGATTAACATATGACTCTAGGACATTAATATTGTACGAGGTATTATTGATTACATGTAAGGAAGTTTTTACAAATTCGTTGGTATCCAATTTATATTTTGCATAATTTATGTTCTGTCTAATGGCCAGTGGAAGTACGAGTTATACTGTAATAATTCATACCGTTTTATTATTATTTGTAACAATTTAAGTTTCTCACCGTCAAAATTATTATGTTTGCTAAATAAGGTTAAAACCAAACAAAAAATGATTTTTTTAAATCACTTCGCTCGAGATTTAAGCGCTCCATCGAATATCGTTTTCTTAATGAAAAATACTGTTCCTATTTTATGACAAACAAATGTAATTTTCACAGCTCTAGAGCTCATGCGGGAAATGAGGTAGCGCGAAGAATATAGTTGAATAGATTTATAAATTTCATAGAGTAAAAGCTGCTTAATTTTCATGATGGCAGATCTCGAAGATCAAGTGTTTTAAGGAGACAAGCAAACAGATTTAGATAATGTACCATCCTTGATAGAAGTATGCGGGTGATTTCTGACCCAAAATTGTTTATATCCCAGAATTTAATATAGTCTAATTTTTATGTTTAGTGCAATAAGGGTCCGAAGACAGAGGAGGCTTTCAAAACATAAAAAAAAACTATGACAAATTCAGAAACATATTACATAACTTCACACATGATTAATAATCCCTTGAACGGCGCTCATTCCTTCAAATCAAAATTCTGAAAAATCTCTTCTTATTCCGGCTGTCAGATTCGCTTTTTGAATTTGGAACTTCCGCCCCCTGTTGGCGGGAAGCGGGAAGCATCATTTGTCAGCGCCGCGCGGCCGTGCGGCGAAGCAAGGAACTTTACTTTACACGGGTACCTGCACCCACCTCTACCTACCAAAGTTACACGCGGTGCAAGAATAATAAGTTTTTTATTCCAGAACGTGCTTAGGTTGGTGCAATCCCACACGTCCTATATGGTTCATATTATACATAAATAGAATTGAAACAAAATAAAATATAAGACAATGAAAATACTAAGAACGAAAAAATAAGTAGTAAAAAATAAAGTAAAATAAAAATAAACATTAAAAACAGTTATGTTGGACGTGACCCAGCGAGTGGCGCTTGGCGCTGAACTATGAGAGATTTGTGTTTATTTTATTTATTTATTATATTGAGTGTTTACATATTTTGTTTTAAAATTAAAATTACAATAGTGAAACAGGTGCAAAACATATCACAGCAGGTACATAGATAGAATAGGTAGCCTTCACGCAATAAACAACTAAATATTAATGTCTTACATACAGATTCAGCTATAAAATCGTGTAAGTACTACCATATAATTTGCAACATTCGCGCAATTAGCTCATTCACTAATACTTATACTTATATATAATATGCCGGATTCTTGGATGACATTTTAGGATGTAGTACGAGTGTGGTGAAATCAGAATACCACAGGAATCCTTTTTAGAACATATGTAATATCCTTTATTTGAAATTTCTGAAGCAGATCAGCAAGAGTTCTTCGATGACATTATTTTGGTATGCGTAAGCCGTACAAGTATGAGAGAAAATGAATTCCACGAGCAGTTGTGGTTTTCTGTAAAGTGCGTTTGAGCAGTAAACTCCCTTAAAAAAAAGATAAGAAAATAAAATATACTCGTATTTGTATAGTAATTTGAACACATCAGTTCAAATTCTGTGCTAAAAAATCCACCTCCTCAAGAGGGAACCCGAAATGAATCCCATGCGTGTGTTATGAATTCCAACACTTATGGGACTTTATGTCATATTTCTTAAATTCATACAAAGCATATTAGTGGCGTAAGAATGGCAGACCTGAAAACCTTGAGAATCTACTACCTGCCTGGGTGCGCAGCGACTATAAGATTTTTAACAACAAATTTAAACGGAATAGTGTTTTGCAAGAGATTTTTTCTGCAATTGTAGTGGTTTAAGTTGTTATTAAAATAAGTTAGGTAATGAAGTTGTTACTTGTTAATATCAAAACAGAACATTTTTTTGCCTTAAATTTGATTTCTGTATTCAAAACATTTTTTGTAACCTACGATATTGTATTCTTTAATAACGCACGTTTTAATTAATCGTAGAATTGTATCTTGCTGTTAGGTAGCTAATCTCTGGTGAAGTGATGTGATGAAATTCCATTATATCGAGGGAAAAGACCAATATAGTATTTTGTTTATATATGTGAAGTAATTTTTTTCTCCCTTTTTAATCTCTACAAATATGCATAGAATTCTGCGTGCTTGATTTGAACGGGTTAATAATAATAATAATAAGATTAAATTTCTATAGCGCAGTTTTGTGAAGGGTCACCTCAAGTGCGCTTTATACTAACTTATCTAACCTAATATAATTGTAAAATAACAGATACACTACATGTCATATCTCTTATTATAGAATATATATGCAAAATTAAAACTATGACATACTCATGAGGAGCAGACTCACATTCACAATTTAGAATAAACTAGGAGTATAAATAATCCAATTTAAAATACAAATATCAAAAGAGCAAGAAAATCTACACAAAATAACCTAACCTAATATAATTACAAAATAACATATATATTACACGCATGCAAAGTAAAACCACAATTTAAAATTATTCACGAATAGTAGACTCACTTAGATGAACATATTGGCTATTACACTATAACAATTTAAAAACTAAGGGTGGAAATAATCAAATATAAAGTAGGTACAAAAACCAACGGAGCAAGAGAATATTATATACATGGTTTTTAACTGGATATTAAGGGCATTGAATAACAAGAAGGAGAGAACCGCAACTAAATAAGCTATGGAGGATCAAAAAAAAATGGATTACAATTCTATTTCTACGTAAGTGGAGTTATGTGTTATGGGTTACCAATATCAAACTTAGCCATATCCTCAAAAATAAGACGATACCTACGATTCCACATCGTTGGGACAAAAATGATCAGAGACTAGATTTTTATTTTTTTATCGCCGTGCGATAGTCTGGAAAGGTGAACTCAGGTAAGACGTTCCAAAATAATTCAAAAATATGATCGCATTACTCGGGTGATGTAAAGGTAAGTTCAGAGGTAATAATATTCTTTTTTTTGTAGTTAAACCTCACTTTTAAATAACAAAATATGTTATAATATTCTACTTGTAGAAAAAAAATCACGCATGTGTTTTAATATAGCTAGTATTTAGTATCTGTACATAATATTACTAAAAGAGTATTTATTTTTTTAATATTTTTTTATCAAGACAGTACGAGTACACCTTAAGGTCGCTTTCAAAAAACAAAAATGTTAAGTATTATTTGTAAAAACTTGATCGTAGCCCGCTCCCTGACGGTCCGGTAAAGAACGAACATTTCACTGCATACACTGCGTGGAAAAGTCTCACAATGGACTGCATTGCAAAACGTTACCGTACTTTAGTGAATTTTACTTTTCTGCGCAGTGTCTGCAGCGGCGCGTGAAATGTTCGTTCCTTACCAGGATAAAAGGAAACGGGAAGAGAACAGGATTAGTGGCAATTGAAAGTTGGAGAGGTTACAACGGATTTACCAGTGGCATATTGACTAAAACGGTGTATTTTTAAGTAATCTAACGATCAATTTTAATCAGCGGTAAGTAAATAAAATCCGCCAATAGCTCTGTTATAACCTACAATCCGTTTTTCTTTTTTTCGTCCAATGTAAAAGAAAGTTAACAACCGAGCTCTCAGTGGCAGGACCACATTAATCTGAAAAGAGAACCGAAATACATACTAAGTTTTTTTTTTTTTGTAAGAAGCAATCACTTTGTAGTTTGACATTGTATTAAGTAACTGTAACACGTTGTTACAAACCACGAATACATTTTATTTTCACCAACCGGTTTCTGTTATTATATTTACCCTGATGAAGCGAAACCGGTCGGTTAAAATAAAATATATTCGTGGTTTATAACAACGTGTTTCATTTACTTAATACATACGAAGTTTATTAATGTTGAACCGCCTTCACCGACCATAATACTTAAGTGCAATAATTATGTAACAAAACCTAACCTCAAATTTTTTCAACAGGTTTGGTTCAGCAACCGGCGCGCAAAGTGGCGTCGCGAGGAGAAGCTCCGCACCCAGCGGAGGGCCGAGCCCGGGGGCCCCCCGCCCTCAGCGGGCCCGGCCTCTAGCCCCCCGGCGCCTCCAGGTCCCCGGCTCAACCTCAACGCGGGCTTCAACTCCATGTACCCCTCCATTCCGCAGCCCATCGCCACCATGGCCGATACTTACAGGTACTTGTAAGAATATTTATAACTAGCGCACTGTGTTTTGTTATTTTTTTTCTTTCATCTATGCATTTCCTTCTCTTCTCACAAAAATATGCCAATGATAGAAGGATCCTTGGTTATATCCAGTAAAACGATATCCATGGCAGAGTGGTAGCTCCCCCTGGAACCAGAAGTGGAAATATTTGAAGTAAGACTTAGTAGTAAATTATTGCAATTCGTTCGAGAGTGGAAGAGATTTATGCGACTCGTTCTTGTGTTAAATAGCTCAATTGTAGAATGATTCACTGGTTTTTGTGCTCATGTGTCATCCCTTCTCCAACATGGGTCTCTTCAGGACCCATGTCCACTACTTCTATCCTCAAAAAAACCTTCATACACCAGCCCCATAAATTACAAAGGCCCTAAGAGAGATCTTAAAGAATGTCGTTTAAGGCTGATGTATAATTTTTTTTTAATACATTTAAAACGTGATAGCAGCTTGTTTACCAAAAATTCACCAATAAGAACTGTAGAGGTAGATATTTTCAAACATTTCTTGAAATATGATAACTTTGGCTGTGTTTAGGGACCACATTTGAAGAGCTTGGCATTTCCAACCATTCACTACATCTTCTTCTTCTCCTGCACTTTCTCGGCATCGCAAGATCTTAAAATGGGGATGCTTAGTTCCACTGAATCCAGACAGTTTGAATGAACTCTTATAATCTCTTATATCTCCTGAACCTGGTAAATTTAAAAGAAAATGTTTTAATTTCTAACTTAAATAATAATAATTTACGATAAAATAGTAGGTATACTCGTAGTTGTAAATTCTACAAAAATAATCAACTGTACACCTTTCGCACTAATTTAACCGTTTTTGTTATTTGTAAGTACCTACGTAGGTTCTTCACCGAGTTAAATCCTTTCATAGTTTTAATTCTTCCCCAACAATGGCCGTTATAAAAATTATCGATCCGTCCAAACAAAACGTTTGCAAAATCCTGAAATTCAGTTGGTAACTGACTTCTAAATTACCAACCGAACCGTGAAACCTTGAATTGTTCCTGAAAATCCTGAAAACGGAACACAGAATAATATTATAAGGGCTGCAGAACAAATGTTGAAATATCTGCGCCAGCCAAGACAACCTCCCGCGAGGGGTAGGATTAATTAAATAATTGACTAATGGCGCGGAAACCTGAAAGGAAGTTGTTTTAGTTACCTGGTAAGAGAGAAAAATAACCGTAAGGTAGAAAGAAAAGGACACTCCGAGAGAAGAAAGAACCAAGAACTTTGGGACATTATTCTTGCTCGTTTTTATGGCAGTCATCGCTTTTATCTGCTAAGGGAAACTTTGCTAAATTGCGTTCATTGATGGAACTTTACCCAATTGTTTTACACTCTTCTTTGTTATTTATCATCGGACTCTCGTTTTGTAGTGAACATAACAAACATTCAGTTAAATTGATTTCGCGAGGCTGGAGATTAGATCGGATAATGATTCTAATTAAAAAGGGAGTTTCAGATTGAAATACAGTAATCACCAAATTGGTTAGTTGTGACAAAATGGTGACGTGACTAACAGTGGCGTACAATGTTCCTTAACCTATGTAAGCTGTAGCTTTTCAGATGCTGATTGTAATTTTTCATTAATATTTAGAAATAAAACCTAACGATAAAATATGTATATTTTAATCAAATAAATATGTAAAAATGAGAGATTTCCTACAATCGAATTGAATATAGTCAGTTTTGTAAGACTTACATAAAAATACAAGTGAAATTGAAACCGGAATAAAAAAAAACAAATATTTTAATCACGACAACTCGAAAATCTTAGAAATATAAGCAGGTGTTCAGTTATCCGTTGTAGCTGTCGAAATTCACCATTATACATATTTTTGCAAGTTCTGAAGTATTCAAAACTACGTTGACACATTTTAACTACGGATTTGTGTAAACCGAATACCAATAAAATTGTCATATAATTGAACAGGGTATCACAATGAAAATAAATTCACCACCTTTCTTTTGCAAAAAAAGCCATAAAAAGGTAAACATTTTTCTCGAACTGTCTTCTTTCTACAATATTTTATTTAATTCTGGACCATCAAATAATAAAAATAATAATAATTAGATTACTTCCAGCGCGCCGTTTTCGTGGAAAAATTACATCAAGGGCGCTTTACAAATATTTTATATCGAATATCACTTAGACGTATAGCTTACAGCTAAAATTTATTACTGATGGCTTACAAGTAAGATTTATAACTATTGACTTACAACTAAGACTTATAGCCAGCGATTAACTACCGGACTTATAAATAGTGACTTCCATCTATGACTTATAGCTAGTAACTTACAACTAAAAGTTATAGCTAGTGACTTACAATTTAGACTTAAGTAGGAATAACTAGAATATAAACCTAATACATAAATAAACCTAATACATATTTAAACCAAATACATATTTAAAACTAATACATATTTATGACCAAGTGCATATTTTATACACAATACTGAAAAATGCTTTACAACTATGGCTTAAAACTATAGTCTTACAACTAACATACATATTTATAAAATTATAAACACCTGTTATTGGTCGTGCTGTCAGTGGTAAAGGATACAAAAGTAGAAGTGTATTAAATGTTATTGAATTAATAATAATAATAAGAGTTAATTTCTATAGCGCAGTTTTGTGAAGGTTCACCTCAAGTGCGCTTTACACTAACTAACCTAACCTAATATAATTGTAAAATAACAGATATACTACATAGTATATCTGTTATTATAATATATATACAAAAATTAAATAAGGTAATCTGGGCGGTAGAAAGTAAATCGATATATAAGTAATTCCCTTGGACTGAGTAATCGAAAACACCACTAAACCAATGCGGTTGTTATTCTGGATACGATCATTTAAAAAGATGAGTCTTTAATTTTACTCTGAATTCAGTAGAGCTGTCGATCTTTCGCAAATGTGAAGGGAGTTTGTTCCAAGCTGTTGGGCCTCCTACTGCAAAAGCTCGGTCTCTGAAATTAGTAATGGGGTTGCGTTTAGGTACTGGGAGTCTTCCTATGGCCGTTGAAGATGCTGATGAGTATTGACATCGTTTGGAGTGCACAGTTCCGACAAGTAGGTGGCGCCATGTCATGTATCATCTTGTCAACTTCTATGATTTTCAATAGGCTATAGGGCAATATCAATAAGCACCTTACTTTTTAAGATCGTCATCGTTTAGGTGCAACTGAAATAAAGATCAAAAACTTTTCCTGGACACGAGTTTATTGTCTGAAGGAAAGGTTTGCGATTTCTCGACTTTACAGATTCTCAAGAATCTACATTATAGAAATTTCGTCTCTCGAAATCGACGCCTCGCAAACAAATCTCAGTGCCACCGTATCCTTTATCACGATTTATCCCTCTTTTATGTAGCGCATTTTCGTGAATATCGCGTAAAAGGCAATTAAGTATTACAACCACTCATTCTATCGTACGGTGGAGGTCATGGTTGGACATTGCGATCCGTAAGCCTTTTGAGTCTCGGGCATCGCCCTGTGAACCTTATCAATTCCTGATCAAAAAACGTGAAGCAGACATTCATGCTACATACGTCTGCACCGCACTGCAATCGCAATTCGTATTTTAGGTTTCTTCTATGCAACTTCTCTCTTGTCTTATAGATAGATGTATATCTAATAATTATTATGTGGTGCTTTCCTCTTTACTGATCGTGTCCTCTCTTGCAGCTCCATGTCCGGCAGCAGTTGTCTGCAGCAGCGCGACTCCGGCTACCCCTACATGTTCCCCGAAGCCATCCACGGGCTGGGCGGTTACCCCCGCCCTCCGTGCCCCGCCGCCGCCCATCAACAGCCGCAGCTTGGCGGGCACCCGTCCTACGGCGGGCCGCCCTCCGCTGGAAGCACAGGTAATTTAATTTATTTTCTTTGAACTCCAGTCCTCAACGTCTGCTGTCTGCTAACTTATCCACGTTTCACTCTTTCATATTCACTGTTGACGACTTCATGTCATCTGCTCATTCCACCATGTATAATGTGTACACATGATCGAATCCATTGTCATTGTTTACTCTTTTCCATAGTCAGTGTTTACTTCTCCATAGCCACAGTCTACGCTTCTAAATCTACTGTTTACTCCTTCATATCTTCAGTTCATTAATCCATTTCTCAAAAAATGACATTTCACATTCGCCATGTGTAATATTTTATGTAAGCCGCGTACGCTGATAAATTTACTCTTGTCCAGGGTTTGCTCTTTCATATCCACTGTGTACTCCTCCACGTCCACTGTTTACGCCTCCATGTCAATTGTTCACTTTCCCATATCCAATTTTTACTCTTTAGTGTCGATTATTTACTCCTTCGTGTCTACAATTTTGCCTCCATATCCATTGTCCACTCCATTACTTCCACCTTTTTACACCCCCGTATGCACTTATTCTATTTTCTCTTCTATGTCCACTTTTTATGCCTATGTATATAAAAAGTGTATGGTTGATAACCATACACTTTTTCCTTGTCCACTATTTGCTACTCGAAGTCCACTATTTTCGCCTAGATATCAACCATTCACTTTTTTCATGTCCACTATTTGCTACTCCACGTCCACTGTTTTCTTCTCCATGTCCGCCGTTCACGCTTCCGTGTCTAGTAGAACCAACCATTTAAGTTTGAGTGAACCAGCATCCGAGGTCTACTTTACACTCCTGCGTGATCACCTTTCCAATTTCACACCTCCGTGTTCACTGCCCTAAATCTACTCCTTGATTTGCACACATCACTGACCACTACACCTTGCCCACCCATACTATTCCTTTATATCCAGTCATTCGTGTCTCTTATATGTCCAGCTTCTTTTCTCAATAAACATTGTCTATTGAATCCTAAATTAGAGATCTCAATACCACGAATATTTTCACGAGATTGTAAAATATACCTATATTAAAAAATCTGGCCATAACAGAAGATTTTTTTTTAAATAAACGGATTGAAATTAACTGCTGGTGTATTCATTTGGGTAGCCTATCTGCTCTAATGTCCACAAAACAAAAATAGAAACACGCTGAGAATAAACTTATTTCATGTAGGAGCAGAATATATAACTGGCTCAAAAGTCTGAGATTTTATTTATTTTTCCCAAGCTTCCCCGAGTTTCTCCGTCCGCTTTAATATTAAATGTGCGCGTATGTAAATTTCCCACATTTCAGCTTATACATATTCCATTAAAATTATGGAAATCATTCATTCTTCGCTCCCCGTGCAAATCTGAAATAATGTCCGGGCGAAAAAAAGAAAAAAACGTAACGGTGCGCCGTGGAAAATATAATAATTCATGGAAGGAAAGCTCGGAAGCTGGCAAGAATGGAAATTGTATAAAACATGGAAACACCCGTATTCCGAACCCACGCAGCCAGTAAAATGAGATTGTTCCCGGTCAACGCGCCACAACAGGAAGTTTTTATTTTTACTTTCACGTTTTTCAATTCCCGCCCGGCGCCGGAAGTGGCGCGGCGGGTAAAAATGGCGCTGAAAGTGACATTTCCCATTTGCCATGTAAAATATTTTATGTGAGCCGCGTACGCTGAGAAATTTCAATCCTTTTCAGGGACACCGGCATTAAAATGTAAAACGCAATGGCGGCCGGAATGTGCGTGGCGCGGGCGGACGCGGCCGCGCGGAAACCGCGCCGAAATGGCTTTAATACGTTTAAACAAATAGCTGTCACCGAAACGGTCATTTCAATTTATTATAAAAAATACTTGGCCTTTCCGTGCGGTAGGGAATTCAATTATCTTAGCCCTTGCGTGGAAAAAGGTAAATACAAATATTTTTGGGGTAACTGGGGGTGAGGGGTACCTACCTAACACCTTACTCATTTGATTGTAGTCTCATCGTAAAAATGTCCGTTGCACTTAAATGTGTTTTTTTGTCAAATAAATTCGAAACATTTTATTGTGATAAATATATTACAGACAATGTTTTTCTTGAAATAAAATGTTAAAATATTAATGGTTAGGAAAGTACATTTTAATTCGTCTCAAATCATTTACATAAATTAAACAATTCACTAACTTACACACACACCGTTCTAAAATAGACGTTAATAGGTAGAACCTCAAAAAAATAAATATATATATATACCATATATACATTTTCAATTACTCGTGCGCACGCTAACCTTAAACTCCACAATAACGCGTACCATTTTCATTGCACTATTGTAGTAAAATTGTACATAGGTTATTAAAGAAACGGACGACTGCAGGTACTTACTTACCTAGTGATACGAGTTTTCACTCGAATATAGAAAGTCAGCATTTAGGCAGAATGTAGACAAAAAAATATGATAATAACCCGTTCGATTCCGCAAAAAAATACATTTGTTAGTACTATTAACTGCATTTATGGTTTGAACAATAAAAATTTCAACAATATCTCTGTTTGCCGAAAGGCGAGTAGGTTTAGCGGTGGCTGGTAGGCCGCGCAGTGAAAGGGTAGCTTTATGGGGTACGTTTGCAGGGGTAAGGCGGTTGCGCGCTTCGTTTAATGGTAATTTCCAACGTTCCCAACACTGCCGGCTAAATCCGTCACACACCAGCTACTACCACCTCCTCTCCTCTCCTGGTACCTCCTCGCGCATCTGTGCTCCTGGGACGTATTTTTCAGAGAAGATAAGCAGATTACGGAGCCAATTTCCTATCAGATTCCCATTCCGGATTTGAAATAAATCAAAGAAGTTCGCTATCCGATTTAATAAAATAAAATTATTACCTAGTACCTACCTAAATAATGTAATATGATAATGTTTCCAGATGTGAAATACCTAATGCTAGTAAATAAGTACCTATCATACCTACCACAAATCTTACGCCAATGCCGGGCAGACTAAATTTGATCAAAAGTGTATCTTCTAAGAACTTACTCTAGCTAGACACCCGGCTTTGACCGAGATTTCAAGGAGAGCTTTTCGTTATCCTTATCCTATCGAATAATTAATACAGCATTCTATCGTATGGGGTCTTATCTCATTTTCACAAGTCTAGCTCTTAGTTCTTGTTAGAAACGATGTCTCCAGCTGAAAACAGTTGCGTTGATCTACGAATTTCAGACAGAAAAGCAAGGCAAATTTCGAGACGCCACGGATTATAGATCACAGATCACTGTTTGAGAGTTTTTGTTGCTACCGATATCACAGCAAATTTTCTGCTCATAGTTGAAACATTGTATGTTATTTTTCGCAGTTTCGAAATAAATAAATATCAATTATTAGGTACCTACCAACAACCACCCCATTTCACGTAAACCTCATTTGACATTTTGAATAGTCACTAACCTTTACTTTTATTTCAGGTGTAATCTCCGCTGGAGTCTCCGTGCCCGTGCAGATCCCCTCCCAGGGCCCCGACCTAACGTCCAACTACTGGCCGCGGCTGCAGTGATCTCAACTCTTCGGGTTTCCTCACAGGCTGCTAATGCCGCAAGAAAACCCGCCTGCGGCGCACGACCAGCCCTCTGCCGACGTGGCGCACAACTACTCCGTCAGCGGAGACACCGCCCACGCGCTAGCCATGAACATCACCAACAACGCCGCCACTACAGGAGGAATACCGCAAAATGTGTGAATTCAAATTAAAAAAAAAACACTTAGATAAATACCAGTGCAATTTATTGTGTAAAAAACTGATAAAACCCGTGGCAATGAAATAATATAATAAATCAGTTCGCGAGGTCATCAAAAATATTTATTTAATCGAGACGCAAACCTTCTAGCCCCGGTTTTCTTCCTGTTTACAAATATGCGGCAAAGAAGAAACCGCTTTTATCAACATCGCGTTTTCGTTGAAAAATGACAAATGGCGGGAGTGCAGCGAAATATCAAATTTGATGAGTTTTGAAGTAAAAAATATTGTGATTTAACACGCAATCCTAACATCGAAAGTATTCTAGTGTTGTTAAATAGTTTTGCATTATTGAACTTGTGTTATTTAAATTATTGTCAAAAGTGAAAAATCTTGAATTCCATACTACTAGGTACGGAAGATGTATTTTAAAAATATGTCTCCTTTGACATTCATCCTGGTCGACAGGGTATCAGGTATATTTGATTCGCAATATTTATTTTAATGAGTGTCGATTTTCGGTGCCAAAATAGGAATGAAGGGACATGAGGTAAAGCCAGTTGGATTCAAGTTGGACAATCTGTGATGTAAATAAAAGGGCATGCTATTTTATAAATGTGTAAAAGTAATAAGGCTAACAATTTGTTTGGATACTGTTTAAACCGTTGTATTGCAATTTAACCGATAAGGCCGCTGTTGACTAGATCAGATGTTTAAATTACTCAATAACCACGCATTTTCTTGTATTAATAAATCTCACAAAATAAGCTACAATTTTTTCTAGTATTCTCACTAAAAACTGCAAGTAAGGTCTCACAAACTCACCGTGTTAAGTTTAATTTTATTTACAACTCGCTTCTCTTGGATATTATTGTGTTGAAAAGCATTGCGTACACATCCATGTACAAAGAAATTAAATATACTTTTCTCTATAAGAAATCTGTGAAGTACAAAATTACATTTATAAATCATACTATCTTTAATTATTTCACCTTGTGAGTAAATCATTGTACATAATTGTGTTGAGAAACGAAAATGTATTATGTTACATGATTCTTTATACCCGAATGAATTCATTCACAAAATCATCAAATATTTCTTAGATCTCTGCATTCTTTCATTTTTTACCGAATGATTTCTGAGAAATAGTATTTCATACCTAAACTAAACACAAACGCCTATAGATGTTCGAAAAATCTGAATTAAGACGTATTACAATGAATTAATTATTGCTAAATATTAACAAAAATGACATCTAATGTTCTGTTATAAAAGTAACACCTATCATGCACAGGACATTAATTTTACTATAAATTTACAGTATTAGTATTTACTCACAAAATCAAATGAAATCTACAGAAAAGAATAATGTATTGAAAAAATAGTGTCACAAACCTAATTCTTATTATATTCTAGAAAAAAATAATTTAGTACATCTGAATTGATATTCATTGCATGATACTAAATGGGATATACGAACAACAATAAAATTATTATTATTTATGAATGGGATTTCTACCAAGAGTTTTTTTTTAAAGTATGTGAGTGTACATTATGTTATGAATGTTGAAATTAAGATTACAATGTAAATAAACTTTAAATTAGTTCATTCTTGCGGAATTGAAATATATGATTATTATTTAAAACTAAAAATTGTAAAAATATTTAAGATTTCTGAAACATAACATATAATAAACGTGTGATAGGTATATGCTAATAAATTAATTTCATGTGTTATTTTAAGGACTACTGCATAGGTTATTGAAAAATAAAACATTATTATTGATGAAAACATATCTTTTATTATAAAATAAACCTAAATGTTATATATAAAAGTGATCATACCCCGTATTGAGCAGACTAGAACATTATAGTTAATATTATACAGGGTGATTGATACTTCATAAATAAAGATTAAAATACCTAAAAGAGGAGAAATGAATGAGAAGACAACCTGAAAAGCAGGATTCACATGGAAAAAAATATTCATTTTTGATGGCCCCACTTACATATGGCTGCAAATATTTGACTATGTACCCATTACATACGCACTCAATATCTTCTTATTATTCTTTTGGCCTCTTCTATCGGAGGTTGACTATCATCAAAATCTTCAATCTGTAGGCTGCAGCCCAAAACAACTCTCGAACTGCATTTATACCAGTCACATCTTCCTGTATGTCTTCAGCAAACAATTTGAGCCGGCTCAATAGAAGTGTATTGTAATGTTATTAAAGAATTCATATTATTTCATAACATGCTTGGCGCGCTTAGTGGACTAGTGTCTATCGGAGACTCCACCCCCAGCAACACTCTTTTGTAGCAATACAGTTGGAGCATTCTGCTACCGCACCAATTTCAAACATAACTTTATAATTTGTTCACATTAACATTTTTCCTTCGATATCTCCCCCGTTACATCCTTAAATATTTTGTCTCAAATACCAGACACCTGTGTTACAAAAATATACTTTATTATATATTATATAGAAGAATTTCACCTAAATCAACACTTAAATTACTTTAAATTATTCATGTTATAAATGATTGCTTGAAATTAAGATATGAAAAGAATAACAAAAAAAAAACAACTAATAGAGTTACCAAAAAATACAAGAGAAAAATATAAAATATCTTACCCCAAGCATAAATAGCTTAGGATAATATGTGAGATTTGTATAAGGGGGGGATTGTATAGAATTCGCAAGGGGTGATTTAACCCCTAAATTCTATTCACAAAAGGGGATTTAAAACATCTATTGCACACTACCCCATACTTAAACCTAGGGTAGGTATATACCTACCCCGACAATTTGATACAATGCACTTTGAATGGCGACAATAAATATTTGACTTTGACATGAACAGTGACTAAACAAAGAGTCATGGATAATTTTTACAAATTGGCACATTTTAAGCCATTGGGTAGAATCAAAAGACAAAATTAATTTATTTTAAAGAGTAAATACAAATTTTTAACATTTAGGTATATGAATAGATTCAACATTCCTTGCAAAATATCATTCCCGCGCATGAAGTAGGAAGGGGGTTGAGGCGGCTGTCGTCCGAATCCTTTCGACCGCGAACAAACTCGACTAACGGAATCACTGCGCCGCTCGGGCTGGAGCATTTGAGTTACCGGCGTGCCTACTTCATTTGCTCCTTGTTTTTTAACATTAAAAAAGCCAATTTACACGAATATTGATTACGGTAAAACCGATGAAAGGTTACACCATTGCTTTTTCTATCTTTTTCAGAACGACATGTCCGTTCATGTAGGCATTTTGCAGTTACCATTGGAGAAACATACCTGGAGAGCGCTTGTAATCTACTGAAGCCCGTGTTATCTATATGATGCCAATTGGCCCCATGTTGTGGCCCATATTTCAAATGGTGATGTTTACTCCATTTGTATACATACCTCAAGAATTTTTAAAAGTTTAACACTTAAGACAAATAAATCGATTTTATTATATATTTTTTTTAATGTACAAGGTGTCGGGGGAACTTATGGAATGCCATCATGCTATATGTCGCGTTCACATTATTCCGTTGAAAGTCAACGCGCACTAAGGCGCCGATTCGGAATGGTCACTTTCTCAGGGGATTTTAAGCCTTAAATTATGTTAATATTATTTAAAAAAAAAAAAACAAGCAAGTTATTACGAAAATAGACTTAGCCGGTGCACGGCGGGCCGTGCGCACATTTATCCTCGATACACTACGGAAGTATTAAATGGCAGGAGCTTGGCGTTCCAAAGGTTAAGGTACTTTTCGGGTTAAAATGTTTAATTGTAGAATTGTTTAAATGTTAAAACTCTCATTGTTTGTGTGCAGATTCAGTTGAGAATCAAACAGACCATCTCTCGAATCAAATTAATAAAGTAAATCATATTGCTATGAAGACTAATGTGCATTTGAGTAAATTTGTACCTTGTAAGTATCATCTTGGTGAGAAATCATCATTCAGAATCTAAATTTTACTTGAATTGGGTATAACTAACTATCTTAAGTACGTTCAGAATAGCCAGCTACTTCCTAATTTTCCTAATTTCTCTTTCCCCTTCCTTACCTCTTTCGCAAACTATATAACATTCCCAAAAATGAGGATGCCATGATTCCACTGGCTCCAAACAGATGGAACTTAAAGGCGGCAAAACATAAACATTTATAATCTATGATGCGCTGACCCGAATATATAAACTAAACAGTTAATAAATACATTGAAAACTTGGCTAGCTGAAAGAAGCTATTTGTATTTGATAATAAGAAAATATTACGTTATGTACGATTTATTGTTGTCGTTTAAGTTTTTTTTTTTTTTTAGTAAGATTCTTAAGAAATATTTAAGTTTGTTACATATGTTTTTTGTGGTTTTATTTTATATATATATATATATTTTTTTTTTGTTACCACAACTGTAAATTTTTAGTTTTGAATAACAAGCTCCCATCAGACAAACTACAAAAAAAGTAGTTTATTGAAACTTTTTGCATTTTTTTTTTTTTTTGTTAAATGTATGTAATAAAATAATGTTGGTATAGTTCGACAAACAAAAGAATGCACATGGCCCTTTGCCTTGCTCAAAGTCTTTGTAATTGCTGTTTGTCACTAGATAATCTGAGACTGGTGATAGTAACTTATTCCGGTTGACCACGCCTCCTACAAAAATCTTTTTCTGTGCATCAAGCGTCAGGTGCGTCCTTTCGTCTGTCGATCTCTACTGGGTTTTGAGGCCTTAATTTCTAAATATTGGCGAATGTCTACCCACTAGGCTACCGAGCTCATCACCACATAGTGTGGTGTGCTTGACCCTGCGTTTGACTATGCGGAACTCCCCTATCACTGTAATAATTCCCACCGTATGCGTGTTGGATATCTTCCGTTGAATCCATCATGGGTGCCGACGATTGCTGGTTGGATCCATACGACTGGGCTGGATGTCTGAGGAAGGGATCCTGTTCAGGGTCTTCTCTCCACCGGTCTCGCCTTACAAAGAGATTAGATCCTCGGGATGGAAATAAGGGTCCGCTCTTCGTGAGGTGGTGCTGGCTGACGCAGCCGATTACAATGAGAAACAGCCATACGAGGGTTGCTACTCCATCTGGAAGCAAAAGAAACAACAAATATTTATTGAAACAGCTTAAATATTCATATTAATCATTATGATTCAAGGGTTCCACTTTCTGAAGCCTGAAAAATATGGCATTTCCATTTGGGAAATGTTGTGGTGCTAAAAGATCTGGAGGAGAGGAAGGAGATGGGGAAAACGGAGGATAAGATACTTCCATTCGAGATTTAGTAACTAAACACAGCTAAAGCCATTTCAAGCAACGTTTCCATTCTGAATATTGGTCTGAGTTTTTTGGTCTGGATCGATGTGAAAATATTCTATGTACTATTTAATTTTCATTCTAGGTGTGAAATAACAATAGGTAATAATTCAAAATGAAAAAATTATGCATATTGAAGGATCGCCGCAGGTTTGAAAGTTACCACAATAGTTCTGTGGTCAGAGAAATGGCTCCGTTAGCTCAAGATCTTAACATTCTTATTGTGTTCTCAGTGTCTTCAAATACATATGCTTGCACTACCTAATTAAAGGCATAACATCGATAGCTCCATTGTAACCCCTATCTTAATATGTAAATTTCGAGTATATGTGTGAAACATTCCATTTCAGTTGCGAAACATTAAAATTTTAGCACACTGCGACGATTTCAAACACCCTGATGCTATCTTGTTTTGTTTTGCGATCAAAGCATTTGTGGATAACTTACGAATACTTGGAGCAAGCGAATGAGTTTGTGTATTGAAGTATGTTTATGAGACATGTAAAGGATTTTAAGGATATTGAATGAATGCGGTGAAAGGGGTAGGGGTAGGGGTAGCTATAGGGGTAGTAGTAAATGTAGGGTTAGGGGTAGGGGTAAATGTATGGGTAGTTATAACAATTTTCTTAACAATATTATTTCTACCTTAAAATTACACCCAGTTTACTAGAATTCACAACCTCAAAACTTTACTCCAAACCATTCAAACCCCGAGAGAGGTCGGATACACGTCAGCTAGTGTATTCATAAACCACCCATGTAACAGAAAGAGGGTTACACAACAAGATCGGTTGGTTTGTAGTCGACTGGTAAATTTTCTTAGCGTGATATAAATTACTTTCAGACTATGTAGTATTTTTACTTTAAACAAATTACAATTCTTGGTTTCATAACATGTCTACACTTCTCCACACCATCTCTCTACACATTTTCTTTCTTTTTATTATTATAAGTCACACATACATTCATAAGAAGCATTCTCACCTCAGACAAAATTAATAAGATATTACCCAACAAGGAACTACAAACACAACATTTGAACAAAAAAACTTCTTGTACTATAGTACTAAACTCTACAACAAAATCCCACTCCCTATAAATTTAAAAATCAAATAAAACGCTGGATACGTTACATAGATCTGAAATAGAAAATATATAACGCCAAATTCAGACTAACACTGAAACCACTCAACTGCACTTAAAACACCTACCTTACAATTATTATTTTTTTTCAGCAATCACATCAATTTATAAATAGAGTCGGTTTCACACACACGCATCGCTGGTTCAATCCTTTGCAAGCTAAGTCCTTCATCATTGCACAAGCAATCCGCTTTTAATGATGGGAGTAGGGGGAAATCAAATACATATTTTCAAGTTATTTGTAACCCGGAAACATTGAAAAAAAATACTTACCTCGCCATTGATAAGGTGGATCAATGATTGCGTCTTTGAAGTTAGTAACTGCAGCTCTTCTGATGAGGTTGATGAACATGTATCGCAGATATGATCCGAGCAATAGCTCAACAGCAATCAGAGACACAAAGGATCCAAGGATAGCGCAGGCCAAAATGTTGGAGCGATGTGTCAGTGGCATTATGCACGTCATGCTAATGAAGGTGATCATCACAAAATAGGCCCAGAAGTTGAGATCGTTCTGAAGCAATTGGTAGCCATCTGAAAAGAATAATAATAATTTTTTTTTTTTTATGAAAATCAAATTTGGTTATGGTTAATATCTTCTTCTTCTATTATATAAAGAAAGAAGTCCCGGACGGGCGGTGTTTGTTTGTTTTGTATACAAATTTACAGTTTTCATAAAATTTGTAAATTAGACCTCCGATTCAAAAGGAAGGTCACTGTCTACATGAAATTTGGAAAACCCCCCCCCCCATCCTCCTTTCCTACTCCTTAAGGCATAATTTTGGTACATCTCGATTAAATTTTGCACACAATAAGAGGCAAACCACTGGGTAGCTAGGGGTGAAGACGGGGGTAGGTGTTTGGTAGGGGTGTGGGTAGGGTTAGGGGAAGGGATAGGGGTAACGATATCGGTAAGCACAAAACTTTCCTCCAAATCATTCATAACCCCGGGCAACGCCTGGTACTTCAGCTAATATACATATAAAAACTGGAGCAAAAATAGGTTTTCATTCAAGTGTCTTAGGAATTACAAAAATAAGTTACACATTTAGCATATGGAGATAGGATGGTGGGATGGAGGGGAAGGGAATGGATCTAGTCTGCGTGTATTGAGTGAATATTATTTATTGATTTTAGGTTTGAAGTAGTGAGGTGCCGAGTGAGTTAATAATTAGTTAGTTCTTACTAGACATTGGATTAAATGCATTTGTATAATGCCTATTGGGGATTCTCAGATTTTATACCACTCTTCATAAATTCGATATGTATTTATTTTTTAATGTGAATACTGCACAAACGTCCCAACTGCTCCCGGCTGTTCTGAGCCAGTGGGACTATGGCATTCCCGATTGAGGTATGTTGTGAGGCTGAAGGGAATGAAAATGGAAGGAGATGGGGAAGAGAAAGATTGGGAAGTACCTGGCTATTCAGATCTGGTCACCAAACACAGCTAAAGACATTTCAAGGAATGTTTCAATTCAGAATGGTGATCTTTCACCGGGGCGATGCTGAGAGTATCCACCACTCATCATGTCATGTCTCACTTAAAATTTGCAAACAACGAGCGCTAACATTGTGAAATTTGCACAGCTATTTCTGACTGGAGTTTCTATATTAATACAACTATTTTCAACTCGAAACATTACTTCCATCATGAACTATGGAGCTTCGATATACACAAGACGCCACATTATTTGTACCAAATTTTTCAATGAATTGTTCAATAAGAAAAAAAGGAGTGTCAATGTCAGGTAACAACTATAATAAAGCAAAATATCTGTTTTCTGTAATAGCAAAAACTCTGATGTCATGAAATTTGTACAACTTTTAATGACTAATAAAATTAATTATAGAGAAAAACGTTTACTTCGTAGTAAAGCTAGTGTATAATAAGTAAAATTTTTATATTCATATAAGTTGTTTTAATGTACCTGGCAGGCCATAATAAATTATTGTGGCAATTTGGAATCCAATGCAAAACGATGCAAGCACAATGGCAGCCAGTCCAATTCCAAAGACCCTGAGACACAGCAGCCAGGTCAAGCTGCTTAATACTCCAGCAATTACGGCAATCGTAAAAATAACTAGAAAAAAATTAATTATGATGCAGTTTTTTTATTTATTCATGAAGCACCACCGTTTAAACAAATCTGACAATTAAGTACTTAGATTGGGTTGTTTAAACCCCGTCACATTTGATCGACGATTAGTGCCATTTTGAATTTTTATCTCGGCCCATTTCAGCGTTAGATCAAATTTTTTAAAACCGTCAAGCATTATGGTCCCGCTGTTGTGGTTCACGGAGGTTCAAACAGCCCAACCGTACAATTATTGTACTTCACTTTTAAATTGAATAGACAAGTACAATAAAAATTGTACCAAATAATGTTAGTTACAAGTAAAAGTTGTTAATAATATACATATTTAAAAAGAATTATCGAATGAATATATTAATAAATAAAGACACTGCATGAAAAATGATGGTTTGATTTGTGAAAAGACCATTAATATGTAAAGCATAATGTGTATTTTGCACTTAAAAAAATAAACACCAAGATTCGGGTGTTGCCAAAATTATATTTAATGGCCATTTTTTTTTCCAGAAAAAAGTTAATTACATTTTTACTTACTTAACTGGAACGATTACCAAATTATCAAATCGACGATCGGTGCCATTTTGAATTTTTAACATTAATTTGGACAGTCCCTGTTAGGTTTCATTTCTCTGCCTGTTTCAGTTTTTCATAAAATCGTGACCTGCTGACAATCAAAGGCTGTTTACAAATTGAACAAAGGCTTGAAACACTCAAGAATCGGTGTTTAACGGGGACTGTACAAATGTAAAAAAAAGATGCAGTTCGTTGATTTGATGGTCGTCAATTGTGATAGTATTTAAAACAACTGAACCTAAGAGATGACATACCAGGGGTGTTAGTTGAAGTTTGCCGGTTTTGCTCATAGATTTCGCTAGAGATATGTATACATTTCTATGATTTGGCATCTATGTCATATTTTTCTATGGACATTAACCTTCAAAAATACACAAGTTACATTCTGCCAAAATAATAGTGTCATAGTTGGTTACCTCAGTGAATATGTCGAGTTTCGTTCCAAGTAAATCGCATTTGCGGCATTCGTTGCTTTTCTTATTTCATCAAAAGAAAAAAGCAGTTGAAGCTCATCGGTTGCTGGTAGAAACTTATGGTGAACATGCTTCAGTGATTAGAACATGTGAGACATGGTTTCGTCAATTTAAAAGTGGAGATTTCGATTTAACAGACAATGAACATCCTGGTGCAACGAAAAAGTTCGAAGACGAGGAATTGCAGGCGTTATTGGATGAAGACCCAACCCAATCGCAACAACAAATGGCCCAAACACTTAATGTGACTCGAGGAGCAATTTGCCAATTTTTAAAAGCCATGGGAAAGATCCAAAAGTATGGAAAATGGGTACCACACCAAATGAACGAGAAACAAATCGGAAAAACCGCCAAACCGCCTCATCCAGCTAAAGTAGTGAAGAACACTCTCAAAGCATTGAATTGGGAAATATTATCGCACCCGCCGTACTCTCCAGACCTTGCCCCGTCCGACTATCACCTTTTCGCATCGATGGGACACTCACTCGCAGAGCAGCGCTTCGCCAATTTTGAAAAAGTCGAAAAATGGCTCGTCGAATGGTTTGCCTAGAAAGAGAAATTTTTTTTTTGGAATGGTATCCATGATTTGCCTCAAAGATAGGTAAAATGTATAGAATCCGATGGTCAATACTTTGAATAAAAATTTTTTGAGATTCCCTTGAGAATTAAGCGTTTTCTTTATTGAAAAAACCGGCAAACTTCAACTAACACCCCTGGTATATAAAGGGTAGAAAACTGTTTTACCGACAAACAAAAATGAAGGATTAGAGTGATGTATTATATAATATGATATATCTTGATTTTTCATGCAATATCTTAAATTACAAGTAATTTATTTAATAAATTGTTTGACCACCACCACAAATGTGTATTATGATGCCTCACCTGTGAAAGGAAGATCAACTACCATGTACAGAATCACGTATGTAAATACGCAATTGCACAGAAATCCTAGCTTGCTCAGCCAGTCGATCATCACAAAAAAGAGGAAATATATTATTACTGACAATGCTATTATGCCAAAAAGGACATTTAACCAAGTAGCCACTGGAAAAAAGGGATAATGAATGACCATGACAATGAAAGAATAAGTGGTAATTTCAGAACAAACTCGTTAAAAAAAACTGTAGATTAAAAAAAATTATACTTAACATGTTCCTATACAAAGTTAAACATATCATATAATAGAAAAAAAAATCTACCACGAAATAAAAGCATTTTTTTTGTATTTAAATTTTTTATGTTTTTTTTTAACAATTTAAAAAAATATATATTTAGGTAATTTATAAAAATATATACTAGTTAATTTAAAAATATATATTAGATGATTAAAAAAAAAATTATTAGTTAATTTTTTATAATATTCAGAAAAAAGATGTGACCTTACTAGGGTACCCTGTTCTAAGGTCACATTGTACATGGTTTTATGTAGATTATTTTTATTCACTTCCAGTGAGAAATTCTAGGTTAGGGTGGGTGTTTCATCGTACATTATATTGTGAGGGGGTTAAAAGATTGCTTACAAACATTTTATTTTGTTAATATAGACAGATTAAAGCCATGCCAGTTAGCCATTAGGAAAGCAAATTAATAACCAGAGATAATAATAATAATCTAATTATTATAAGTCAAGCACAGTTCAGAAAGCGACATAAAATAGTAATTTACTTTGTTCAAAAGAAGAAATCAAATCCAAAAATAAATTCTTACCCATATTTATAAATAAATATTTAGGTGGGTCGGAAAAATATTTATGGTGTTTGAAGAAGTCCTATTAAAAAAAATTAATTAATTACACCATCATTGCTTTTATATTATGAAAGACTATAGATATGAGCATATAAATTAAATAATACAAGTGAAAGAAAAAAAATTTACCTTCTATGGGTTGAGTTACGAAGCTGCTCGTTATAATAAATGTTACCATCGAACAAGACGCAAATCCCAGAATTAGTATTTGAATGCTGAAGTAATAGTGTCCACATAGACACAGAAATAGACCCAGGAGCGATAAGATTGGAAAAATGATTTTCATGTATAGCGGAACTGAAAAATAAAAAAAATGAAAAAAAAAAACTAAATAAAAAAATATTAATAAATACATTCGCAACATGTAGATATATCAATGTATATTTATAAAGTGGTGAATACTAAGTATATTTTTTAATTCATTTACTAATAATGACGCCACAAAGTGAATACCAATCGTTTAAAGAAATTATAAAAAAACATTATTTGCAATGCGAATATTACTGATGCAAATATTATTATTATTTTTTAACAAACATGACCCATCAGTCATAATTGTGTAAGCTGTGTCATCAGTCATTAGGTAGGTCAAATAATGATCATGATAGTTTTCTGATATCAAAGTTGAAAGGTCCAATCATAAACATAATTAGCATAAAATTATTATCATTTTTTGGGTCACTGCATTTTTTAAAACACATGTTATTATTATTTCTTAAAAATGTTAATTGATATAAAGATTATAATAATTTTAAAATTTCTTTATTTTTGCTAATTCGGAAGATTACAGTAAGTACTTACTTTCTGTTTATCATTTTACGATAAACATTCCCAGGTTACAAATAACCTGACAATATTTGAAAATCTCCAAACTACCATCAGAGTAAGCGGAAGATGTTGCTTGTGTCATGATGGAGGACTTAGCCAGCCGAGGAATTGAACTCACGACACCTAGGTGGGACCAAGATGCGATGCCAACTCATCCACAGACGGTCTTGTTCTCTTTAGATCTTCAGCCCATCTCATTTGCAGGAGACCTCTATTTATCTTCCCCAACCAAAGATGGCATTCGACGATATTGGAATTTGACCGGAAAGTGGCTGAATTGGAATCGCGTCTGGGTCCCACCCAAGCGTCATAAGATCAATTTCTCGGCTGGCTAAGTTCTCCATCACAACACAAGCAACATTTTCCACAGTTTGATGGTAGTAGATTTTCAAACATTTTTTTGGTTATTCGTAAACCGGGAAATTTGTCTTTCTTTAAAATAAAAAATATATGTATACATACATATCCGTTAGGTATAGTACATGACCAGCATGATCCTTTTTGTATGTGAAGATTGCGGTGTAGTATCGCCTACACTTGCTTGCAATGAGATACCTAGCATGGCTGTTAGCAGAATGGCCACTTATGAGTCAACATTCTTGAAGAGTCTATGAATAAACGCGTTCGGAAATGTTGACGAGTCTTCTTAATTTTGAGGTTATGACTAGTTTTGTAAGGAGTTTAGTTTTTTTTCATAATTTCAGATCTTTTAAAGTCATCCAACAAAAACTTGTACCTCAGAAAGATTGCATAAAATAATATAACGTATAAGGATAGAACTTACTGTGGCCACCGTAGATGGACGACGCGTATGAGTGATTGGGAACATAAGCAGAACTATGCCCTGCTTCGGTGGCAATAACAGCATAGACGGAACCTATCCCATGGTATACGCTGAATAGTCTCCTCATCTGGACAATGCTGGAAGGTCTAGGGACCTAAAAGAGAAAATTACTCAAAAAAGGAGGAAATTGTTTTAATTGGTTTTTAACTTCCTGGATCCACAAGTCAAATAAACGTCATATCTTATATATTATGATGATTTAAGGTTTAAAAAGTGTTAAGTTACCTTAGTAGGCAAGTCTGGTTAGTGAAAGTTATGTGAGTAACTGTCGGATTTCGAAGGCAACGAGCGGGCTGACGGACTAGCGAGAAAAGGGGCGGAAGCACTGCTTGAGGGATTCGAGCCTGCCGTAGGACTGGCAGCTTGGCACACTAAACTGCATATTAAAAGATGGGTTAAATCCCAGCACTGGAAGGAATGGGAGAGGGCACCCGAAATGAGACAATCCAAAGTACTCATAAACGGACCTAACCCCAGGTGAACCAGGCAACTTCACAATAAGGACAGAAACTCATTGAGGGAACTGGTAGAATGACTAACGGGACACTGCCACCTTAGGAGACACATGCAGCTGTTAAGAGTGAAAAATACCAACAGATGCTTGATGGGAAGAAGGCTCAGCTACCTGGGAAGACATATTGCGGAACCAAGAGACAGCCGATCTAAGAATCGACAGAAAATCTTAGGCTTCAAAAATTTAGGTTACTGTTAGATAAGGATATTTTAGGTTAGGAACTGTAAGGTTAGGCAATAGGTTAGCTCTTGGGTGGAGAAATATTAGATTAAAAACTGTTGGGTTTAAAAAATCTAGGTTAGTATATGTTAGGTTAGGAAATTTTAGGCTAATAACACTGCTGGGTTTATAATTTTAAGGGTAGGTTAGCAACTGCTGGGAATTTTTTTATTGTAAATGCTTAAAGGAGAAATTTTAGGTTATTTATTGCCACATAAAGATATTTTGATATTGGTTATGTTATGACAAATTAGGAATTGTATGTTTAGGTTCATTTTTTCATACCTTCTTCTTTACAGTGGTACTACACACTATTCAAGGATTCAAATCGAAGACCGAGCAACTTTATATAAGGTAAAGTTTTAGAAAAACTTACCTTTCGTCCATTTTGCAGTATGCCCTCAACGGTGATCATGCTCTTTATCATCTCAAAGTATGTCTCATTAGTGAGGTCCGATTCAGGCATGAACATATGATAAAAATCGTGCGTGATGGTCTGCGAGACTGCGTCACAGTCCTCCTTGGTGGAGACCCTGGCCGGAGCCGCCTCCAGGTTAATCAGGTTGAAGTCCTCGCTGACAGAAAGGTATGGAGCATTGTTTACACGGAACTCCATGTTGCAGCCGCCGGGTATTGGGGCTTGAAGAAATTTCAGATATTTATTTTTATGGTGCGTAATCGGATGCTACTACATTCTTAACTAAACTGATAATGTCTTAATTTAAATACTTTACCTAACCTAAATTATACCTAACCTAACTTTTAGGTACCTAAAATAGCTGATACCTAACCTAACTTAACGTATACCTAAGCAAACTTATACCTAACCTAGCTTATACCTAACCAAACTTATACCTAACCTAACTAATACCTAAGCTAACTTATTGGTACCTAAAATAGCTAATACCTAACACAAATTATACCCAACCTAACTTATACCTAACCTAACTTGTACCTAACCTAACTTATACCTAACCCAATTTATACCTAACCAAACTAACCTTACTTATTGTGGTAATGACATTATATACTTATTGTGGTAATGACATTTAAAAAAAAAAATTAAGTTGTCGATAGTGCCGAATACAGATTGCTTGCAAAGACAACCGAATCAAGCTCAAACAAATGTTGTATCTTTATAGCATTCGTTATATTTCTACTCTAAAGATAATATTGTTGATAAAAATAAAATAAAATACCTTGTACTGTGTATGCGTGGATAGAAATATAGATATTAACTGATATATCCACATTGTCACTATGAATGCAAAACATCTTTGGGTCCGTGTCTTCGTAAACAAGTCCCAAGTTAGTGCCGTTCACATGGTTTAGTTTATTTAACTTGGGGCTGTATGACACGGTTATGTTGTATTGATACGAATGTGCTTGCATAACCAGAAATTTGATTGATGGAGAAGCCCCAACGATTTGGAGAATCAACGAAGAAACATCATCCAGTTGCACCATCTTCGAATACACTTCAGAGTTGGTGGCAGTGGGTAGGCGGCCAGAAATATCAACCACATCTGAAACAAAATTATAGCCTGTACTTCTTCTCGAGTCTCTGCCTCATTGCTAAGGAACATGACTCCCACTCCAATAGCCATGATAAACTAGGGTTCTCTACGTGGAGAGCCGTGATACCACTGTGATACTACTGATACTTAATCAGTCCCAACGCTTTGGAGATTTACTTCTGTTCTCCCGCCTTCTACTTTGCCATGAGATTCTCCAGGTTCGAGTTCTCAGTTTCCGAGTAACGTGTCCAAAGTATTTTACAAAAGCTTGTGGGCAGATAGAATGCTATTTTTATTATAATATAGATAATATACTTAAAAAACTTTGTGTCAAGGGCATATATAATGCTGTAATCACAGAATTGAGTCATGATTTGATGCTTAGGGTGATAGGGAGGCTCTTAGAAGGAAAGAGATTAGGCCTGGCTCTTCTTCAAGAGCTAGGTTCAGTTTAAAAGAATAATACATTCAATGGGAAGGTACTCACAACCAGTACTGGGAAGTGCTGTGTCGACGGCACTCAAAATTTGAACAAAATTCACAAAACATAACAACAAAAACGTCACAATAACTTTGACTAGTTTCACTCGCAACATGATTAGAAAAGATTTAAATCCAATATAAACGAAATAATATTTTATTTCTCTGGAATACAAAATGCAATCACTATTCACTGCTGCACACAGAATTTCATTTTACTTTGAAGGATTGTCCGCCGGTCAATGACGACATTATTATCGCGAGTTTGTTGATAAAAATACTCTCAATGTTTACATTATTTCAGAGACGCACAATACCAAAACTTCACAACTTGTAACTGTAGGAAATAAGTTATAAAAATAATAATATCACATTTTAAGTTGTCCACAAGTTACAAGCACTGCGGGGAAATCCCGGATTATAATATTGGGTACATTTAGTCTGAAATATAACTAAAGTTGTGTGTTGTAGGTATACGTGGTTTGTTTGGCGCTGTCAGTGTCAGTAGTAAATACTACGAACAGCTGCTATGTTCACGCCAATGAAATGTATTGAGTTGTTAGTTCGCGTCGCGCCGCCAGGGCGCATGACAATCTAAACATGGCGCTGTCGATCGATGGCATGGTAGTGTAACCGAGTTGTAAATCGACGATGGATATTGTGATATTTGTGAAGTGATCGAATACAAATGGGCCATGGGAAAGGATCAAGAATTACTGGAGGCCGCCCGAAACGGCAACGTGGCGGTTGTAGAGAAAATACTGAACCAGAGAGCTAAAAGGAGTGGTCCTCTAGCCAGGTGGGTGTATCATCATTTAATTGAAATATCCAGACACTTGTTATTATTCATGTTTTCTACGAATTGGGGCCTTAAATAATGCTTTCCTAACTGCTATTATAATACATACCACCTAAACTCCAAAATCAATCTAATTTATATAAAATTTTGCTGGTAAATGTATTTATTCCCATTCTCGTAAATGAAATTCATTTCTCATCTGACAATCTTATCAGACCTTATCAATCAAACGATCCGATAAAATTGTTAAGCATCGCTTGTTCCTTCTGTAAACATAATTGCTCCATGTCCGTACTCATTCAATTTGACGTTTTTCTTTGATGAAATGGAGCATCAATATTGACGAAAGAAATTTAGATTTTTCTCGTCTGAAAATATTAAACGTTATATATTCAGATTATTCTCAATCGAATAAAACCTTCAACATTATTAGTAGCCATTCTTGTATTTTTCACCTTGATATCGATTCCCACAACCTATTTTATTACCTTCTGTTTCTTCTTGTCTCTTTACTCGATCTTATCATTCGATGCCCTCCTTTTCCTCTAGTACTAGCTACCTAGTACCTACTCGTAATATGGGACGGAAAACTGGGAGGAAAATTGCAATAAAAACGATTTTATTACTAAAGCAAAACCACAAGCCAATATTTAATCACTTTTGTTTGAAAAATATGTCATTGTTTACATATACAAAAAAATATTTATGATAACATTGTCATTATTATCTTGAGTGGAATGTTAAATATTTTACGTAAAAAATTATTTGACAGCTGTCACTTTTTCGACCATTTTTGGTAACTTTCTATTTTCTGTTGCACCATCTTTTGATATTTGGTCGAAGCTCGGGTAATTTCATTTTCTATGTAACCTCAGCCGATTTGGGAGTAATTTGAGAGAAATTATTTAATTTGTCAGGTAAATCACCTTTCTAATCACAATTGTATCGTTTTTCTTTTACTTTTGACTCTTATTATCTTATCTTAAGATGGAAGGAAGTTAATAAGGCGCCTAGATTGATACTAAACTCACAGATCGGTATGTACCTAGTGACTGCTATATATTTTTTGGGGTATATTATGATGCTGGAGCGAGTAGGAAGGGGGAAGAGATGATGAAGGGGGAAGGTTGGGAAGTACCTGACTATTGTAAACAGTATAAACACTACCAAAGTGATTTCAAGCAACGATGTGATTCTGAAATGTAAAAAAAAAAAATTACTAATTAATAACTTTTTTCTTTCTTTTTTTCGGGTTTTCCTTGTATTTTTGTACCCTCCTTTATTTTTTATGAATATTATTTTATTCTTATAAGGCTGATGTAAGCGTAGTGAGCAAGATTAAGAAAGGGACGCTTAGATGGTTTGGGCATGTAGAGCGAATGAACGAAGAGAGGAGTGTAAGGAGAATATATGACGCGAATGTGAATGGAAGAAGAAACCGGGGACGTCCGAGGAAGACATGACACGATCAAGTGAATCAAATACTTGAGTCGGGCCATGTCAGAAGACGGAATAACAGAATAGAATGTATGAGACGTTGTATGAAAGTGAATGAAGCAAGAAGTGTATGCCAAGATCGAGTTGTTTAGCGGTCCGTCCTCTCTGCCCACCCCTGCGGAGAAACGGCGTGATGGTTAGTTAGTTATAATAACGTAATATAATATATCCACGTTTCTTAAATTTAAAATATTGACCGTTTTAAGAACCCGTTGACAAACTGATATAAATCAGTCTGGACTATAATGTAAAAATATATGTAACATTTGAAAAAAAATAAAGGAATATATATATTCTTTTTTTTTTTTAATATTGAGGCGTGTCGCTAGGGTGATACTGAGAGTATCTACCACTCGAGTAACGAGTTGCAGGTATCATCTTGTGGTGTTTATCAGAGGTTAGCTTTCATCGTGGCAATCATGTCTCACTACATAAAATCATTTTCTAACTCTTTCAACTTCAAATAAAAAAAATGTAGACAAAATTGGAAAAAAATACGAAAACAGCATAACAGTTTTGTTATAGAGATACTCTATAGAGGGAATCTATTACAACCGAATCGCATTTACGACACTACATTATCTGGCCATTCAGATTTAGTCATTAAATGTAGCGAATCCATTGTATTCTGTACCACACTGTTTACATTTACTTACGTGTTTTTATGAGCGAATACAAACAACCTCGTTTGTAATAATATCGCATTGTTTTGTGTTTTAATTCGAAACAATTCATTTCCACCGAATGCGCTCTTTAGCCTATATATTTATGGTAACTATCTCAATGTGTTCCTCTTATACTTGTTATCTTATTCTCGTCGAGATTTGGATCAATCAAAACAGATCCTCTCCATGATCCTTCATCTAATTTAACTTTTTCCTTATTTTTAAAGGAAGACAATATGTTACGAAAAACCTGACAATATTTGAAAATTTCCTACTACCATCGCAGTAAGCGGAATATGTTGCTTGTGTCGTGATGGGGGACTTAGCCAGCCGAGGAATTGATCTCTCGGCGCCTGGGCGGAAACCCAGACGCGATGTTAACTCGGCCACTGACCGATTAGTTTCTTTGAATGGGGGGGGGGTGACGTAGATTACCAGTGATACAACCAAAATATTACCATACCCGCTTCCCAAATTGAAAATATCCTAGTAAGAGAATATAGATCACAATTGCTTGTGGTTGGAGACTTAATCTAGATAACGAAGTTCTTCCCAGTCTTCCTCTTTCCTATCACACCCCCCCACCTCCCCATTTCCTTCAGACTCACTACATTTCCCGAGTAGAAGATGGCATAGTCGCACTGGCTCTGGGCAGTTGGGACTCTTGCGCGATATTCATATATCTGATCTTCGTATTGACGAAGCTATCAGCGAATTCACCATTTCTTTTATTCTTTACTACGAGTTGGTTTGCATTATGAAAACCAAAAAAATATGCTTTAATAATAATTATAATTCTAAAATTTGTATAGCGCCGTTTTTGTGAAAAATCACCTCGGGGGCGCTGTACAAATATTACTTTATATTCTCTATCTGATTATGTACAAACAGATACAGAAAAACATACTTACCTGGCAGGTCGCTTCAGATAAACACAGTTTTATTAGATAATTTAAGCTTGCAAAAGATAAGATTCTTACAGTATTATCCTTCCTTTTTTGATATTACATTTGTTAGAAGATTTGTTGCAAAAGAAGAGCTTGTACTTATTTGAAATATTAATAATTTTACTGTTCATTTTACGACTGGAGAATATTTATATATTTGGATAAATTGAACCTTTTCATATAGCTTCACTTGATTAGAATAAAAATAAATTTGTTAATTAAGTTATAAAAAATATAAGCGTGAACTATAAAATAATTTATTTTTTCATTAGAAAATTATGAATGTATATAAGAAACAATTAAAAAGGGTACTGCTTTTTCGTTAAGATTATTTGTTAGTTTCTCTTGATTAAACTTTTTTTCTTTCTTACACGAAATAAATAAAACCGCTTTTTTCGCCTACATCAAACATTTCTGGACTCCGCTTGCCAGGCGAATTTTATGCCTTTTTACCCATATTCGTGGTAACATACGACACTTACGTAGTTATATTTTTGGCCTGTAAAACCTATATACCTGACTCTATTGCGGTGGTTCACAAACTTTGTAGTTCTGTGACCTGTAACCCAGTTTTGAGCATAACAAACTTTCGCGACCCCTTTGGCATTAATATAAGGGGAGATGTGAGCTTTGCATTCGAAATGTTTCCTTGTTGATTTTCTTTAAATTCGTTTGAACCTTATTTTCCTCTCCCCCTGGATGCTTAGTTAATTTATGTGAAGTCTTTGAACAAATAAATAAATTAGTTAATTTTAAAAAAATTGTCTCCAGAATTTCAGTTTTTGTGGTGATAATTTTCGTATTCCCAAGCTCTAATAATATGTACAATGATCGTGAAAATTTCAGTGTCCCTATTCATTGAAGCAAAGAGTGGATATTCTAAAGCGATGATGCACAACCGGCGGCCCGCGGGCCTTCTATTACGGCTCACTATGGTTAAATAAAATTAGAAAAAATTTGGGGTATTTCCTTAAAAATCTTCCACATTTCGCACCCCACCACTAAACCGCCACAAGTCAAAATACGTCAAACTGCGAAAATTATCTTTGGAGTTTTGGATCTTCACTGGGTATACCCATATGTACGGAGACTTAAACATGAATCAGGATTTTGATGTTTTAAAATTTTTGAAACTGTGGTCTCCGACAGTTAAACAAAATTCAAACAAAAAAACGAGTGTGTGTAAAAAGACTTCAAAGTTCGTTATCCCATTGTGACAACTTTGGATTTGTGACAGTTTAGGTGTGGGGGGTGCGATTTATTGATTTCACCCTAAGCCTCGTGTCCAATTGAAAACATACAAGTATTCTGGTACTTCTTATTTAATTATTTTTTTTATTTTATTGTCTGTCTCCAATATTTTGAATCAGCCACCCATAATTACAAGCGTTTTATTTGCATGTTCTTTAATATTTCAGAGTGAAAAAATTCGACCAGCATTCATTGGTTTGACCTTGAATACGGAAAATGTTTCGACTGAGGCGCTTTGTTGTACGTTCTGTTTATTAACTACTGCCTGATTTTTTTTTTTTTTGGAATAAAGTTATGAATTCTTGCTTGTCGCTTGGGTGCCATAATTATTTTGACAGCGAAAGTAAAGCCTTGTGATGATTATTACTATCTCTGAACAATGAAACATTCATATGAAAATTTTGTTTCATTCCAAACATTTATTTTTTCAAAATATATCTAAATAATAAAGTTCGTAAGTACGTACCTACTTGTGTTTTACATTTTGAAAGTATTCTATCCAAACAATCCTTCTTTTGAATATGTAATCTGTGGCTAACCAGAGTGGTATATATTTGAGCTAACCTCAATAAAACATGACAGGTTCAATATTTTTCATGCTAATTTTATAAGTTATAGCAACAGTTTTAGATATTGAATTTCATTCAAACTACTCTCTAAACGTTCCCGGCACTAATAAGAACAAACTGTGCTATTTTCAGCCAAACCGGTCTAGTAATTTTCGAGAAAATCGAGGACAGGCAGACAAACATTTATTTTTACATATATAGATTTAGATGGTTATCGTTTTACAAAATGCAGAAGAACGTTCACATACCATATAAAATCAACACAAACGACACCACCGACCCGTGTCTGTGGGTACACGGCCCCCTGCGACCCGCGTATTCATTTAAAACTGATAATTTGGCCCTCCGGCTATAAAAGTTGTGCATCCCTGTTATAAAGAATACATGTGTGTAAATATTGTGTAACTTTCAATGCTTACATGTGTGCACTGTGCAGTGATCACGGATATTTCAAAACATGTAATATGTATGTGCAAAGATTGTGACATATTTGATTTATGTGAACAATATTCTTGGCGATTTCAGGGCATTCATATGCGCAAATACATACATGCAATCACCTCAATCGTTTTCTTAAACAGATCCTCCGCACGGTATGTCCAGATATTTAATCGAAAAACTTTTTTGTTTAAATCATGTGGAGATTTCTAGAAATACGTATTTGCAAATTTCGTGCAGTTTTCAATGTATCGAAGAGATTTTGCAATTTCGATAGTTTGGCCTTATTATCAACCTTACATACGTGTACATTTTTTAAATAGTCTTAAGAAACCTCGCTTCGTTAAACCACAAATTAATTTGTTTCTTTCGGTTCCAATTCAGTTCGTCGATGTTTGCATATTACAGTAGAATAAGAAGACAATGGCGTTAGTTTCGACCCAATTTTCAATAAACTCTGCCACCCACATATTGAGAATTTCTGCTCTATAGTATTTTGCCACTTCTAAAAGTAGATATCTTATGCACAAATATTAGATTATTTTAATTAAATTAGTTTTGTTTTAGTTTAGAAGGTATTACAAAATTACTCTGGAATTACTCTGTATAAATTGCAATATTCAGTCAGGAATGAACGATCAGGGGGCCAGGTCTGTATCTTTTGCGTTAGCTAACGCAAGTTAAATCGGCCATAAACAACCCTTTCTAACAGTTTTCATAAACGCAGCGTCGGCTCTTGCGTTTGTGTTACTGATTGATTTCTTAAAGTAAACGCAAACTTAACTTGTTTGCGCGATACGGACTACCAAACTGTCAAAATGTGTTGTTTATTGCTAATTAACTTGCGTTAGCTAACGCAAAAGATACAGACTTGGCCCCCAGTAGTCGTAGATATCACTTTTTGTTTCTTGTATGCATTTTTTGTTACGCTCCGTCTTACATGGGTGAAGGAACATGCGACGACGACGCGATGCCACGTGGCGCGAAAATAACAAGGGACGAATGGGGCGGTGCTGCCCGGGACTTCAGCGACGCAATCAGTTGATTTGACGTTCTCGCGTGTAGTGGATGCGACGGTGTTTGCTATTTTTCAATATGGCTGAAGTAGAAAATTATATATGTGCTATACAAGAACCACTTGTACTATGGGACAAAAGAGACAAATGGTATCATAATCGTCTATGATCGCATCGCTTTGCTATAAATTGCGCTCCCGCAACTTTGCTTACGTAAGACGCAGAGAATATTTCCTTTTCGGTTTGCACAGTAAATATCTGATCTAAGCGCGTACCTCGTAGCATATTTATTATATCAAAATATTATTTTTTTAAGTATTTAGGTACTTTAAGTAGGTAACATACCTACATAAGTACTTACAGGTAGGTTACCTATCGGGCGAAATAGAGAAATGTATCGGTAGATACGGATATAGATAAAGGAGGGGGGAGAAGGGCAACACAGTGATTCAAAATCTGTACATATTTCACTTCTTCCAGGCCTGTTGTATCGCAATTAGGCCAAGTCTGCTTTCCTGATCCGAGGAAGTGAGTACTTGAGTCCATTCATCTCCTTTCCTCAATCCACCTATATTGATCTGCATCGTACTGCACTCTAATCCACTCATGTACTCTTACCAATACCTGCATAAGTCTAACTGCATCTCGGCTGCAGTGAAAACCAGTAGCGTTTCGTGGTCTTTTTAATTGGGGGCTCAATCAGAAATTCAGGAGAAGATACATTTATATTTCATCAAAATGTGCTTGTTGTCCTTCAGCGTATCGTCGAATACAGCGGCAGTCGCATAATTTAAATAAAGTTAGTGGGAGGGGTACTATAATAACTAGCGGCTCGAGTCAATACGGCGTTTGTCGAAGCTTCCTTAACTTAGCAATGTAACGTTTTATATTAAAAAAAGGAATGAATTTTTAATACGAAAACCAAAGCATGCATTATAATCTGTTCGTTTTACTAGTAGATTTAGAAATGCCATTGAAAGCAGACGGTTTGAGAAATGCAGGAACATGGAAATAAAAACTTACAAATTTTTACTGCAAACTTTTTTTTTTTTTATATGAATACCTCACAAGAGTCCCAACTGCTCCCAACCGTCTGGAGCCAGTGAGACTGGCATTCCCAATTGGGGCATGTTGTGAGGCTGAAGGTATTGGGGAGGAGAAGGAGAAGGGGAAGAGGAAGGTTTGGAATACCTGGCTATTCAGATCTGGTTACCAAACATGGCTAAAAGCCATTTCAAGCAACGTTTCAATTCTGAATGGTGGTCTTTCACCAGGGCGATACTGAGAGTATCTTCCACTCTGGAACGTGCGCAAATATACTCTATATTATTTTTAAATGAATTAATTGTGAAACAACACAAATTAATTAAATAAAAATTACTTGCGCACGCCGGGATTTGAACCCGCGACCTTCGGATTCGTAGTCGAGAGCCTTACCCCTCGACCATGGAGGCCGTCAACTATAGTTATAACTATATAACTATAGTTGAGTTTTATAACTATAGTTATTAAAATAATAACATTTAACTTGCAACTTTATTGTGCAAAATTCAACCGGCCGGCATAGTGACCGATGGGGGGCCATCTCGGTGCCACTCATTTTATTTTATTTTAGTACATAAAACAGGGAATATGCCCGAAACTTAGGTACATGAATGTTTAAATAGTAATAATAATTAATAAGTACAATAAACAACAACAAACATTATCTCGCAAAAATGATAATAATAATGAAAAAGAAGTGAAAGGTCGAAAACATATTATAAAGTAGGTATATAAACTAACTCCTTATTGTCACATGTGCTGATGGTACACTCTTTTGGTACTTAAAGGGCATCATCACATTGTCAGTTTGATATTCATGGTAATTTTTTTTTTTTTTAATTCACTAATTATGTCTATTTCATTATTAGAGTACCGTGTATTGTAATTTCTTAATATCCGCGGTAAAGGAGAGAAATATCCCGTATTTGTATGATATGTTTTAATATTTTTAAAAATGTCTTTTATCCTCCTTGCTTGTCGGTGTATTAATGTTGATTTGTGATAAAATGTTTGGTGTATAGATTGATGCATGCATAATTTTGTACAAAAGGAATACATCAAAAAGTTTACGTCTGACTGACAGAGATTGTAGTTGATAGTGCGAAATTCGATCATTATACGTTCCAAATTGATCAGATAAACCTTCACGATATTTATGAATCTCGTGATTAGGAGACCAAATAGTGGATGCGTATTCCACTCGTTAAACTACTGATGTCACGTGTCTTTAAACAATCCTTCGTTAGCACTGGGCACAAACTTCAACGTGGTTCGGCCTAGGTTATTTGATTTCGGGTCGGGAGGATTGCGTTGTTTTGATTCTTTTGTATGAAGTATTTGCATGGAATTGTGAGCCCATATGTGCTGAATCCTATGGGAATACTGCGTTGCTCTTTGACCGTAGTTTTCCGTCGCGTGGATTTTAAACGCGGAATTTTAACGGCCCGCTGATTATAATGTCCTTATATTGTAATGCAAGTTAGTCTTATAGTCTTATATTTTTAATGGGAGTTCACTGTCTAATTGCTCTTTTGAGAAAACCGCCACTGGTGAAAACCTCTTCGTCTATGAGCATTTTGAGAATATCCGTCTAGAAATGGAAGTAGAGTGAGTATATTTTGAGACTTAAATAAACTGAGACCAGGGGCCTGATTCCAGTTTTTTTCAAAGCGAAATATTCAAGCCAGAAATATTGCTACAAGCTGTGTGTCTTATGGCACCACGAATAAAGTAAAAGGTATAAAATTCGCTTGGCAAGCGGAGTCTAGAGATGTTTGCTGTAAGCGCAAAAAGCTGTTTTTATCTACTTTGTGAAGAATTTTTTAAGAAAGAAAAAAATATGTATCAAGGGAATCTTTATCAAATGTTCTTAGCTATAAAGTAGTATTTTTCAAAACTTGTTTCTTACATACGTTCGTAATTTTCTATTGAAAGCATATATTATTTAGTAGTTTACGCTTATATTTTTTATAACCTAATTAACAATTTAATTTGAATTCTTGTCAAGGGAATTTCTAGAAAAAGGTTCAATTTATCCAATGCATATTTTTTGGTTTGCATCATGTAAACCAATTCGTAGTAGAGAATAATCGAAATAGTGATTTCAGTGATAGCTTCGCCATGGTTAGAGGCATTTTGCTTACTGCGATTCCGATTATGTCAATGACAATACATTTTTAAAGGAGCTTATGGCTTAATTATCACAGTATTATTAAAAATTATAGGTCAATCACACATACTTAACGCATGTAGTTTTTTATTACTTACTTTACACTTGTAGTTTATTATAATTATTAAATCACTTTTATTTGACATTTCGGGCTTTTGTCATAGTTAATTTACAAACATCAATGACGCTGGTTCCTCAAAACATCTTCCATTGAAATACCGGTAAGGACAGCATTCCCACCTGACGCCTGTGCTCTAAAGATTGCAATCCGATAACGGAATCTATCAAACGGACCGCCCGTTTCTGCACAAGTCAATGGTTTTTTCAAGTGTTTTGGGGCTCCAGACCAACAGTGGGACGCATTTGCGATGTGTACAGGGTCAGCAGTTGTGTACTATTAAAGGATCTGCGGGCCCTGTGCAGTACGCCCATCTTCTGAAAGGCTAACTTGACTGTGGCTTCGATGGAGCCCCCGTTCTTGAGCTGGTCACTTAAAACTCATGGTTCAATGTAGCCCAATAATTAATTAAGGAATGTGATTTTAAATTTTTGCACGTTAATTAATAACACAATAACCTTCTTTAGTTATTTTCTTTGTTTAAAACTAAAACAATTGTTTTGAATGCCAAATTCTAATTGTGGGCCTTACTATTATTTTACGAATCATGCGGTAATATATTTTATTTTAATGAATACGATAATTAAATACATCCTAATAGATTAGTGTGGGAACTAAAGACAATGCGATGTTATTTCCCAGTTGAGATAACGTGGTATTATTTGCTCATGTAAGTAATATTATTATTCTGTATTAAACTCCTAGATGTATGTGTTACCTACTTGGAAGCAAGAGATGTTTCTCTATTTATACCAGGCCATTGCGGTAGAAACTAGAAACGTAACCTACTGAGCAGTCTCACAACTTAATGCTTTTTAAGCACTTACCCACTGAGTTTTATAAATCCAGATACGAATTTAATGTATACGTACCTCCCACAACGTTGGTCCTGACTGTGACCGGATAATTCAACACACGTATGAATCGGCACACTTTTTAAAAGTAATATGATGTCATTAAAAGTTGTATTAACATGGAAACATGATTTTTGCAAATTCTATACGGGTAGTTACGAAATTATATAAGATTTCAAAAAAAAAATCCAAAAACTGCAACCTTTTAAATTCTATGACAAACCAACATGTCTGAAAAGGGGTGCAGTTCGAAAACCACTGAAGGCAATTTTGAATGTTTCACCTAAAATTCCAGTGCGTATTTCATATAGAATTCAAAATATTACAGTTTCAGTATTTTCGTATTTTTAAACCTTACACATACTCTTAACTACCTGTATAGAATTTATAGATAAATCGTTAATAGTATTTCTTGAGTTAGCAAACTACAAAGTACAGTATTTTTGTATGTATTTTTGGGTACTGACCATTAAATCTCAGTTTTTTTCGTGGTAGACAAATCTGTGTTTTTACTATATGCGAACACACCTCGTCTGTTTATTTTAGTACAAACTCCGATCCAGTGCGGAGTGAGCAAACAAATTTTTTTTTTTCTATACGGTGTTTTCAAAACTATATTTGAAATTAATTCGCGGGGTAATTACTGCAACTAGGTAACTCGGCAATTAAGAAATCAGCTTTTTCGAGTTATTCACAAAACTGTACCTTTATTTCCTCTCAGTTTTTCGTTAAAGAAAATGAACCTTTCAAAATGAAAATTACAACATGTCAACCTTCAAAATTGGGTAAAATACACCATAGTTCTTGATTCCCATAAATTAGTATTCGATCTCTTTAAAAGTTCCTTTGTTCGTTGTATCGGAAAAAATTTAACCGTTTTTCTTTCTGGACTAACTGAATTGGTCAAATTAACTCCGAGCATTCATAAGTGCAAGTAAATACACAACTGCATCTCAACCTGCATAGTGATTGTTTAATAATAGTTTTGTATCGTCTAATTACACATTACACTTCTAGATCTGTTTACAATTCCATCGCGTGATTCTGCTGCGATTCTAATCTGGCGTTTAGTTAGTCTATCATCTTTGATATGTTTGATTTATCTTTAAATGATTTCAGTAATATAAATGCTTGCACTAGCGTTATGCATATTTAAACATGGTTTCACTTTTTCAAAATCTATCAGCAACTATCTGCTCCATGTATTTTTTTTAAATTATCTATATGCTCAATATTTATGTATTTATTTGATCATACGCCCGTCTGGGATTTTACATGAATTTTAGAACATAATATAAAGAGCTGTAAACAATTATAAGTACATAGAGATTTTAAACCATAAAATAATTAACTTTTTTTTAAACGTTTAACAGTGACATAAAAACTAAGACAATATTATAAAATAAATCATTAACGCTACATTATCCAAGCTACACTACATATAGGATTCATCACAGCGTTACAATATTGTTTATACTCTCATTATCGCCCCGGTGAACGATCACTATTCAGAATCGAAACATTGTTTGAAATAGCTTTATAATAATAAGTATTTATATATTCCTGGTGATCAAATCATCGATTTCGAAACATGTAGATATTTATGTATATTTATAAAGTGGTGTAAACAAAGTGTATTTCTTTAATTATTGTTTAAAAAATAATAACTGTTTATTCCGGTATGTGCGAAGGTTAGTGCTGTCCCACATATTCCATATATATATATATATATTCCATATTGATATATTCCATATATCAATGTCATCACCATCCCTCAGATTGCTGGTGATTATGTGTCCTAGGTATTTAGCCGTATTTACTCTATCATCTTCCCCATCAGAAACCCCTCCTCCCTTCATCTTCACAGCATACCCCAATTATCCCACTGACTCCGGACAATCGGTTCTGTAGCTACCTGCTTCTAACTGCTGAACTGGCCACTAACGTTGCCTATTTCAACAGCTGAAGTACGGCGACACTAGTGACATCTACATTTCCCATATAGTCGACCGTTTTCCCCAATAGCATCATTATATTACTGCTGTTCGGTTAGATTAGATTAGACTATCTGTCGTTTTCAATTTACATTATTTGTAATCTCGTTTTCTTATTTATATTGTGCAATTCTAATTATAAGCTTTTATGATCGTTATAAAAAGTTATCAACTCATGTTACCCATTGGTGAGTCGCTTTATTAATCACAGATCCTAACACATGTTCCCTTGATTAGATGTGAACCCGGCCTTACTAGGGATTTTTTTTTTTTGGAATAAAGTTATGAAGTTGTGAATTTTTGCTTGTCGTTTGAGCGTCATAATTGATTTGACAGCGAAAGTAATGCCTTGTGACGACTATTACTATCTTTAAACAAAGACACATTATTTTTTTTTTAAATATTTCATTCATACATTTATTTTTTTCAAAATATGTCTAAATAATAAAGTTCTTAAGTGGGTACCTACTTATGTTTTCCATTTTGAAAATATTCTACCCAAACAATCCTCTTGAATATGTAATATATGACTAACCAGAGTGGTATATCTATGGCCTAACCGCAATACAACACAGCGGGTTCAATGTTTTTCATACTAATTTAAAAACGTTATACCAATATCTTTACATATTGGATTTCATTCAAACTACTGTAAACCTTCGCGACACTAATAAGAAAAAGCTGTGCTACTTTCAGCGAAACCGGTCTAAGTAATTTTCGAGAAAATCGAGGACAGACGATAAATACATTCAACTTATAGGATCCATCAACGCATAATTCCCAAATACCTTGATTCATGTAGTACTACTATGACGGCCTCTATGGTCGAGGGGTAAGGCTCTCGAATACGAATCCGAAGGTCGCGGGTTCAAATCCCGGCGTGCGCAAGCAAATTTTATTTAATTAATTTGTGCTGTTTCACAATTAATTAATTTAAAAATAATATGTAGTATATTTGCGCACGTTCCAGAATGGAAGATACTCTCAGTATCGCCCTGATGAAAGACCACCATTCAGAGTTGAAACGTTGCTTGAAATTGCTTTTATCCGTGTAGATCTGAATAGCCAGGTATTTATTCACCTTCCTCTTCCCTTTCTCCTTCCCCTACTCACTACCTTCAGCCTCACAACATTCCCTAATTGGGGATGCCATAGTCTCACTGGCTCCAGACGGTTGGGAGCAGTTGAGACTCTTGTGCGGTATTCATATAAAAAAAAAGTACTCTTTTGCAGTATTCACAAAAAAATCGCCTGACCATGGACAAATGTGACACCCCTTAATACCGAAATAATATTGTAAGTTTCTAAAGACGATATTGGGAAATCACAGTTTGTAATTGTTAAAACATGAATCAATGGCCCCCTGTTTCGAATGAACCAATTGCTTGATAAAATATTGTTTTTTTTTTAACAAAATTCACTATCCTTTTTAAGGTAAATGTTCAAAACTATCGCCACTTTACTTTTTTGTACCTGACGCAAAATGTTCTACGTTCGGCACTACCTGCTTATCATATAGCTCACTTGAACCCGTTGATGGACCAGATTGCCCGTACGTGATCGGCCTAGTTAGAAAATAGCAGACTCATCTGTCTGTCTCATGCTATTTTTTTGGTCTTAGTCACATCGATTTCTTTAATCCGTATTAACTATAATCCGAATCTCTTTTAAACGTAGGTGATCTGCTAACCTACATTATCTCAAATTGTCCAGCTTGATTCAATCAACATTAATATATTGATGATTCAATTTCATGCTAAACCAAATCCATTGAACTTGTCCCGGATCTCCGTCATTTGTTCATCGTATTATCCTTATTTGTCACCCGTTTGGCCGTCGCATTTACAATGCAACAATATACACTCAATACGATCCTTTGTCACGTTTCAGATACAATATACAAATGTATTTTTAATTTATTTTATATCAACCATAACAAAGAAAGGGCAACGAATTACAGCGGTTTGTACACAATACTGCGTAACGTTAGTAAAATAAATAATAAAAAACTGTTTCGCAGTGGTTTTCATATCCAGATGTAGCGAAGTCCAGAGGAGTATTTTCGTGTTGACATTTCGGATCGGACGTTCCAGGAGGTCATACAGTACGCTGAGCACAGAATAGCGACAGAGTAATTTATTCCATGCACTCTTTAGAGACGGTTAGGAACTTCCTTACATCACATCATCACGTCCGAGTAACTCCTCGCCAACTGTTATTGATTGTGTGTGTGGTCGTTTCCTGGGAATTTTCGCCATGTATATATCTCTCTTTATCATTATGTACTCCTAGTGTCTATTTATCAATTTAACAAACATTACGCGTCCGGTTTAGTGGACGAGTGAATTTATGTGTTTGCCTCTTTGCTTAATTGTGATTTAGCATCAATCGAAATCAAATATCTGGGATTGATGCTCTGTCTTTTTTCTTCATTTATAGCAAGTCAGTCAAATGTTTCCTTCCCTGTGAAGGAGTCAAATCTCGTATCAATTCATACATCGTCTCACGATTAGAATATTGTAATAGTGCGCTGGCCTCCCAAAAAACATTTCAACAGAATTCATTAGTTCAATGCTAAGGCAAGAGTGGTCTATAATCTATGCGCTAATTAATAAAGAAATGAAATTATTTATTTCCCACTCTTAAGTACATTCACGAAACCTAAACAATATAATTCATTTAGTTACTAAACTTATTAAATTCATTGACTTAAGGGGAACGGCTGCGCGGCCTGTTTCATACAAAACTTAATTTTGGATTTGAGGCCAAAATACCCATACAAACTGAAAGATTTTTTTTTAAATTAAAGGTTTAGTAAATATCTAGTACGGATGAGAAGTAATTTATTTATTTTTGTTTTAAATTATGAATTATAGGCCATTAAACGAATTGATTTTTCTCGATTTTAGAGGCATCTTTAACAATTATTTGGGGGGTAACGGTGATTTAAAAAAAGGGTTTACCCGTCTCCTTTGAAAATATAATGAAATATAAAACAAAAAATCAAAAAAATATATTAAAATAACCATCATGGTGGACTATATATTAAATTAAAAACGACCAATTTACGTTGGAACAAAAAAATTTCCGTACATAATTTAATATATCGACCCGAAAAAACGTTTTTTTTTAATGTTTTGTTTTTATATTTTTATATACGTAATCATATTTACATAGCAAATATGTTTTTTTTTTAAATACAATAATTCGTAACTAATTTTCTAAGTTGCCTATAAAATCGTGAAAATTGTTTTTTTTTTCATGGCGTATACTTCATAATTTAAAACAAAAATAATTAAAATACTTCTCATCCGTACTAGATATTTACTAAACCTTTAATTTTTTTTTTAAATATCATTCAATTTGGATGTGTATTTTGGCCACAAATTCTAAATTAAGTTATGTATGAAACAGGAAGCGCAGCAGTTCCCCTTAAATAGCATTCACGTTATTATAAAACTATTAATAATACACTTTATGTGGGGAAAGCAGCTTTCAACTGTATGTAAGTACCTCACAGAGTAAAGAATTTTTAATGTTCACATTTATTTTCAAAGTAAATTCGTTTTACCCGTAATAAACCAAACCAAACACCCACCAAATTAAAATGGGGGGGGGGGGAATAAAATCACATAAGTAAGTCGTCGCAATGTGGCCTACCCACAGTTTGAAAATGGCTTTGAACGCCGAAACAGCTGTAACAATCATTAAAAACTAAAATTCTTGCGGAACTTAATAATAACATTATTAAATTTGATTTACTTCAAATTTTATTTTTTTAAATAAAAAATAATTTCTGTACAACTATAGTGAGCCTAAATACTGTCACGGAAACTCTACTTATGAAATATTTGAGGTGAAAGCGATGTGTTAAATATTTGCTTAGTGACTTTTAAGGTAATTGCAGGGAATGTCACCAGCCTATACATCGATACCGTATTCCCTAAAAGACCTAAGCGATAGACAACTTGCTGGTCTGGTCAGCAGATCTAGTTGCTGCTGATAATCGATTAGTCGACTCGTATAATAGGTCGAATAGAACTGTGATCGATGTTTATTAAACCTTCTTTTAACTCTTGTTAATTTCTTGAAATGTTATTGAATCCAAATCAAGTTTTTAACATAACCAAACTTCGCTTAATTAAACCCATGTTTCAAGTCTCCGTGAAATGTTCGGTTTTCTTACTGCTTATTCAAAAATATAGTATACTAATAATTTTAATCTTTCTATTTTTTTCTTGTTATGTTGTCATGTTTTTGTATAGGTATTTTTTTTTTTTTAATATGAATACCGCACAAGAGTCCCAACTGCTCCCAACCGTCTGGAGCCAGTGAGACTATTGCATTCCCAATTGGGGAATGTTGTGAGGCAGAAGGTATTGGGGAGGGGAAGGAGAAGGGGAAGAGGAGGTAGGTAGGGAAATACCTGGCTATTCAGATCTGGTCACCAAACACGGCTAAAAGCCATTTCAAGCAACGTTTCAATTCAGAATGGTGGTCTTTCACCAGGGCGATACTGAGAGTATCTTCCACTCTGGAACGTCCGCAAATACACTATTATTTTAAATGAATTTATTGTGAAACAACACAAATTAATTAAATAAAATTTGCTTGCGCACGCCGGGATTTGAACCCGCGACCTTCGGATTCGTAGTCGAGAGCCTTACCCCTCGACCATGGAGGACGTCAAATTTAAAAAGATACTTTTCTAATAGTGTATTTACTTCTCTTGGGTTTACATTTTAGCAAACCTCTTTGTTTCCGAGGTTCTCAGGTGCATAATTGTAAGTCAGTGGTGTGATTCCGGTTCTTTTTTAAGGAAATGGTATTGTCCTTATCCTTAGGATTAAAAATACAAAATTTATATGTATTTTAACTGCGTTGATTAAGTTTATTATTTTCTTTCTCTGTACATTATTGTTTTTTTTAATCAAAACTGATTATAAACCTCTGTATGTTTATATAATAAATATACATAACAAAAAATATTAATAAATAAATATATGTAATTTTGCCTTCACTGCACTTCCGATTATCTGCCAATGACAACACATTTTTAAAGGAGTTTGTGGTTTAATTATGACAGTTTTATTAAAAATTATTGGTTCATCACACATACTTTACACGTGTAGTTCATTATTACTTACTTTACACTTGTAGTTTATTATTACTTACTTTACACTTGTAGTTTATTATTACTTACTTTACACTTGTAGTTTATTATAATGTTTAGATATTAAATCACTTTTATCCGACATCTCGGGCTTTTGCTATAGGTACTTTACAAACATCGCAATTTCGTTAATTCGGTTCATTTAATAGCATTATTATGCGACACATGACTCACTTACATGTTTAATTGGGTTTTTCTTTTCTTAAAACTACGCAAATAACGATATTTTTAAAGAATGTCATTAGCTGAATGATAGGTGTCATCCGAGAGAACCGGAACCGCAGTAAAAAGTCTCTAAGCCTACGGACAAAGACAAAGCCTTATCCTTAAAATGAAGCGGAATCAGTCCCCAGGCTGCTTACGTTGTGTAAATACCAGTGTGTGCGTAATTTCAAGTTATAAGAATACCCCTAAATAAATTATCGAAGTATTTTTTTTTTATATAATGGACTAAAGTAAAGCACACTTACCCTATTTGATGTTTTTATCAACAATGCTTTGAATTTTTAAAAAATAATCCTCCAAATTCTAGACCCTACCCTTTCTGTGAAATGACGTTATTATGTACATTTTGAGCAGACATGGACAGCGTGTAATCTAGGCACTATATTTCACCTCCGAAGGTATGCCTTTGATGAAGTAAGTAGGTACGTACTTTTCACGCGTAATTGGTTAAGTATGATTAAATGTTTTTCCACACGATATAACGGGGATGGCCGGTGACACCCATTTCTTTTTATTTTATTTTCATATATTAAAAACACTGTTTTGTTTTCTTGATTAAGGACTTTAAAAATTATATTTTCCGTCATGCTTTTCGTATAGAATCGGAGCTTATTTTTTTTTGTAACTCCGTATAGAAAGGTATGTGGGAAATGGTTTCCCTCGGGGTCTATATCATCTTTGGGGAAACTGGGTGAATGAACCGGTTATATTATAATATTTATTTATTGTATTATATACGCCCTATATATAGTTAGTTATAATAAACAGGTGCAAAACACATCACAGTAGGTACATAGATAAAATAACGAACAAATACGGTAATAACATAGTGTAAGTACCATTCCAAGTAATTAGTTACAGAGGCGAATATTCAAAACATACCTCACATTCACTGATATTTATACTCTAGACACATATATTAGTAATTGTTGAGGATGTATGCAATAATCGTTTATTTGTATTTGTATTCCAAGCAGTTGAACATATCTACCGTGTCCGAAAATGTATTGCCTTCTGCGTGGAGTCTAGGTAATAGAGAATTTTTGAATGACTCCGTCCTGAAATTATTGTCACAATTGAATATAATTTTAGATCGAGTTGTTCTAGTTGGATTATTTAATTTAATAATAATTTATTAATATTAATTAAATTTTATTAGCAGATATTTTTTTTTATTTATTTAATTTATTCAAAAAAAGATACATAATTAATAATTAAACAAGGTTACAATATTTTTCAAAAGTTCAATATTTATATAAGATGTACCCCTATAATTAAGCTGAGCTTGTGTGTATGGGGGTGTGTTATTTTTTTGTTCTTTGTTTATTTCTATGTTATATTATTCAGTGTATATTTTCAGTGTGTTTTTTAAGTTGTGTTTTAAATTTTTTTAAATCATTATTAATGTTTCTAATTTTTTCTGGTAATGAATTAAAAAATTTAACTCCAAGACATTTATAATTAAATTGTCCCATTGTTTTTTTTGCATTTTGGAATTGGAAGAAATGATGTTTGTTTAAGATTTCTATTATTTTTAAATGGTGCAGTTTTGTTTAGAATATTATCTTTATAAATTTGCAAAGTTACATGATAGAAATATAATTCTTTTAATTTTCTTTTAATATTTTTCTTTTAATATTTCTTTTAATATTATAGTTATTTTTTCTTAAAAAGCAATGACTTTGTATTTTTCCTTATTAAATTAAGTAAAACAGTAGCTTTGTTTAAAACCAACTGGTTCGGCTTAGCCTAAGCTTCATCAGGGTACAAAATTAAACTAAAAAATACATAATATGTGTTTATATACATACGGAGGGATGTTCAATATAAAAATATACACTATGGACTCCTTTTCATTTTTCCTTGCCAAACCTTCCTATCTTTCCTTTCCTTAAAAGGACCCTCCACACACACAGCATTCACAAAGTTGATATGGGCTCTGAGGGAAATTGTTTTCCTCAGGGCCTTCTGTGTGGAGTTAATATAAAAAAAGAAGAAATAAAACTCAACTCGGTCGCTCATATTCTTAAATGTGTCCAAAAAATTAGAATTACTAATACTAGAAATAAAACATTATTAAAATCGGATAGGTATATCCGAGACACTATCTAGATTGCAATTATTTTCTGGTAGAACTTTGTAATCATCGTAAAGATAGCAGCCAATAATATGGGATTTGATGGAGGATAATATTGACAAGTCGTGAATTTGAGGTATGATATCGATGAAGATGGCGTTAAGTGAACCGGTCTCATTAGCTCAGCTGGTAGAGCGTTTGTCCCGGCAAGACATAGGTCCTGCGTTTAGATTAGTTTCCCAGATGCGACTGATACCTTTTTTTCATTTTCTGTGGTTTTTTTCGGTTTCGTGTTTCATTTAAGATTTGTTAATATTATCTTGATCAGTGATTAATTATTAATTTATTTGTGGTCAGGCAATTTTTCGTCAGACAGCCATAATTTACCAGTATAAACGATTCTGGCAAAGTGGTTATATTACGAATAAGACGTTGACATCATATAGTCGAACAAGGCGTAAAAGGCAACTTGTCTTGCTGATTTCAAAAATGCTTGCGGTTCAATCGCGATTGAATTATGTGACGTTTTACCTTCTCTGCATACTAAGCACCCAGCAATAGGTAATACCACTGAAGAGATAAAGCGAGAGAGGTGTGCTGTGGGCGTGTCCGTGTGTTCCAGAAATGAGCTTTATTATTTCTTACTTCGGGTGAAGTTAATTAAAAATATCGATTGTTGAAAGTCTTTCTCGAACACTAGGATTCCAAAGGTCTTATGTAATTTGAATCAATTTAATCGGGTTTCTTTCAAATCGGTGTAACTCACATTTCTAGATATTTTATCTTCAATTCAGGAATTTGGTTTTTTTTAAATGATGGTGGTTTTTCAAAACAACACAATTTTCGAAAATATTTTATTTTTATTATCCGTGAAATTGGCCATTTTTTAATAAATTGAATACCTGATATTTATTTACATTTAAACAGCCACGTGGTCTACAGCTGTCAGTTAACTGTCAAAAGACGTAGGTACCGTAATGAAATCGCGATAAAAAACTTTTAAATGTCTTTGGTCCAAGATCATCGAAATAAATCTAATATCTAATGATTTATTTAGAAGTTGTTTTTAACTTAAACATCGAAAAAGCCTTTTTTTTTGGTTTTGATATGTCCAATTTCAGTTACATGGACACAGTTCGACTCATGCTAGCCAACAAACTACACACTGCAATAATTGTTCTATATCTTCTAGCCAACAAACTACACACTGCAATAATTGTCTATATCTACTAGACAACAAACTACACACTGCAATAATTGTTCTATATCTACTAGCCAACAAACTACACACTGCATTAATTGTCTATATCTACTAGACAACAAACTACACACTGCAATAATTGTTCTATATCTACTAGCCAACAAACTACACACTGCAATAATTGTTCTATATCTACTAGCCAACAAACTACACACTGCATTAATTGTCTATATCTACTAGACAACAAACTACACACTGCAATAATTGTTCTATATCTACTAGCCAACAAACTACACACTGCAATAATTGTTCTATATCTTCTAGCCAACAAACTACACACTGCAATAATTGTCTATATCTACTAGACAACAAACTACACACTGCAATAATTGTTCTATATCTTCTAGCCAACAAACTACACACTGCAATAATTGTCTATATCTACTAGACAACAAACTACACACTGCAATAATTGTTCTATATCTACTAGACAACAAATTACGCACTGCAATAATTGTTCTATATCTACTAGACAACAAACCACACAGTGCAATAGTTCTATGTCTGCTATACAACAATCTACATACCTATTTAATGCAGTGGGTCTATATCTGCTAGACCAGTGGTCGGAAAACTTTTTCGCCAAAGAGCCAGATACTCGTATGTACATTACAACGATTAAAAAAAAATTGAGAGCCAAATCTGTTTATTAATTTAGTAAACCTTCATTATAATTTTAGACCTACGGGTACACTGAATAAAACTTGATTTCGTACTTAACCCAATAAGCGCCCGAACAAAACACTCTATATACTACCATACGCCAAGCTATTTCGGTCTTTTTTAAGTTGTCAATTAAATTAATCTTTACAGCATTCCCTTTGCCATTCCGTGTTTTGTTTATATTAGACACTCATTACTGATATCTATAGTACATACTTTAAAAGTAATTTGAATCCTCAAGTGTGTCCCATAATGTTTTTTGACATAAATAATGAACACCAACACAATATTTCAGAGCCGCGAGTTGGCCATTACAATGACTCACTAACACAAATAAACAAAGGGATATAAGATAAACACTTGCACATCATAATGTAGTTCGGCAACGATTCTCCAACTTTTTTCAGTTTTTGATATTGCACTAGATTTTAGCATTTTATTTACACAATGTTTTAAAGATTTATAATTAATATTCTTTTTTCTCGTGAAATATAAATCGTTTGTTTTTTGGCAATTTCTGACATTATATTTGTATTCAGAAAGTGTTGAAAAAAATTAATTTCCGGTGAATTTTCTGATAATAATGGGTTTGCGGTTATCCCAGATGGAAAATCATTAAATTGGTATAAAATTTCCCAAATTCACAGTCCAGTTTCCTGAAGAACTTGTTTGGGTAACTTCAGTCTCCATAGGTTCATCTTCGTTGTCACTAAGTTGTGTTACAAAATCTGAGTCATCCTCACTTTCCTCAATTTCAGAGTCAAGATCAGGGACGAATTCTCTTATATCTTCTTCACTGAGAGCGCGTCTTGACATGTTTAGGGATGTAAAAATTAATATTTCTTTCAAAAATCTTTGATGTGTAAAACAAATGACAAAACTGAATGTAAAAATAAACAAGTAAAATTTCAAATAAGGTATAAAAATACTAGTCCACATTTGCGCCTAACATTAAAAAAACTTTTAGAACCACACCAAATAGAATGAAAAAACCACGTGATATCCACACACACAAGACGTCACAATGGCGGGAGATTTAAACAAGTGGGCCAAGAGATCTGCAGACCCTTTTTAGATGCTGCTTTGTGTAATGTAAACAATATAAATTATCAACTTTTTTGAGAGATGTCGCTAAGAAACAGTTCGTAATATTTTACGAAATAATATTTAGCCCCATCTACTGTTAGATCATCGAAATATCATCCTCCAGACAATCATACTCGCGATTTACATCGTATGGTGTGAATGGCAGTTGTGGCACGGATTGTTCGTACATCGGTAGCTGCTAATGGCAGCGAAAAGATTAATAATGATTTTATTTATTGATAAAAACTAGTATAAAAGTAAGGTATCCATAAATTTAAATCAAGACAATGACTGACAAACACTTAATGGGAACAATGTTCTTGCATCTCCTTCGAAAGTTTGAGTATGTCAGGTTTGTGTATTGTTGTTTTTAATTTTAGGCACGATTCCAGGTTCTCATAAATAAGACGACTTCTCAGTTTAATCTTGATAAAATTCATGCTTGAAAAAGATTGTTCGCATGAATATGTAGAACCAAAAAGGAAAAGAAGAGCAGACGAGAGTTTTTTCAGCTGATCATAAGAGTACTATTCCAGGTGTTGAACATGATCATGTCTTCCTTCTCCAGGTCTTTCAAAGCCGACCACTTGTGATGTGAACTAATTTCACATTTCTTCCCTCTCCAGTATTTCCAAATCAACATATGGTAAAGACGTTCAAAGTTAGAGCTCCATAATTCCTTTTTTTTTTTAAATCCAGCAATTGTATTTCAAAGTTACCAATGTCAAAGCCAAAAGGAGAAATTTTCAAATCTGTTATCGCAGCATTAAGAGGGTTTTTGACACATGCTAAGGTCGCTCTACTGTTTTTAATTTCCTGAAACCTGCTGAGAAATGCTTCACTCATATTTAAAATGGTTGTTTTGAAATAGTGTTCGTCAACTGAGGAATTATTTTCTTGGCAGTTCAGCAGGCTCGGGAAGTGAAACAAATTGTTGACAAAAATACCTATTGGATGTGCAGCTGAATGGAGAATAAGACAACTTTATTCTTCAGGAAGGTACCTTTGAAAGGCGCCCGCGATTTACAGACACGATAAGCTCCGACCACTGTAGACAAGACTGTTGTGCCTGCTCGTGGATTTTTGTGCCAGAGCCGCACTTAAGGGGCCAAAGAGCCGCATGCGGCTCGGGAGCCGCACTTTGACGACCACTGTGCTAGACAACAAACTACATAATGCAATTATTCTTTACCCGCCAAATAGCAATATGTATAATGCAATGTAAATTGTCTCTGTCAACTTGAACTTTTCTAGCTTGCAACATTAAAAATTCATATTATTTCGTTTGGGGGCGCTGTCTGTCTGAAAAGCTGGATTGACCTACATTTGAAATTATCCAACACCTACCCACTTAGCGCGCTGTTTTGTGTTTAAATAGGTTATTCGCTTCTTATGGCGGGGGCTGCTTTGTGGATTGGGCATTAGTGGCTTGATGGGACAGTGGCTAATCGGCGATCATTTTAATGCTAAAATGGGGTTTGAGGTGAGGTCAATGTTGATTATTGATGTAGTGCGGTACAGAGTGTGCTCCTGTAATTTGGTCCTGTCGCTGAAAGCTCCCATTGTTTTTTTTACCTAACTTTTTGTGCCTTTTTTTGTATTAGCCCTAGGTCTCTTTATAGTTAATTGCAATCACTATAAGTTAGCTATGAGGGGGGCAATTTATATAAATGCCTTCCAAACGAAGCTAAAAAAAAGTCTAGGTATATTTAACTATTAAGGTAATCACTCTAGTTAAGTAAGCGGTAATATATTTTTTTTAATTCTGGAATAAATTGTTTTTGACATTCTTCACAGAATACCGCTCTTACGAAATTATAGACATCCACCAAAACTCTGTTGGATGTTTATGATGTATAATGGTATTAATTTTTTTATTGGAATAACTTATTGACGAATACAAACCTCATTGTATTTTTTTTAATAATCTTTGATATTAACAAACCTTAAATGTAATATGAAACAGAAAAGAAAGAAAATAAAAAAGGTTGCTGTTGCATGACTCGAACCCAGGACCTGTCGGTCTATCCGCGACCTGCATTCTAACCAATTGAGATAATGCCATCTATCACTCTCCGCCGTTTTTATCGATATCATACTTCTACAATCTATTAATATCATCTTCAACAATTCCTCTATATTTTTGGCTGCTATATTGACTGCCAGATTCTATCCGAATTTATTTGCAATCTAGATAGTGTCTCTGATATGCCTATCCGATTTTTATTTATACGAGTATGTCCCAGATGCGACCGTTGCCTCTTTATTTTCTGCTTCTTTTCCGTTTCATATTTCAAATGAAATTTGTTAATATTATATGGTATATAATTGTATGAAATTAATACAAAATACTTTGTTTGTACCACTATTTAATTCTTATATAAATATCAACATGTTTCGAACGCAAAGAAGCGAATCGAAGCTTCCGAAACATGTTGATATTTATATGTTAATCAGTGGTGTACACAAAGTGTTTCGTATTAATTTTATTAATAATGACGCTACAAAGCAATTTTCTTTTTATTGAAGAAATTATCTTCAATGATTTATAATTTTATTTTATTACAGAAAGTATGCAAGGGTAGGGCAATGAGAAAATATGCATAAAATTAACAAAAGAAAGTATCCTAATAATGTGTGGATACATAAATAGTACTTCATTACGTTGAATTTATGGGAGAAATTAATTTGATGTTCTATTGTCTCCAGAGGACCATCAAGGGTGACTATTGGGTCATCAAAAATGTTTCAAACAACAATAATAATGGGTGTCAAGTGTAAAGTTCGCCCACACGACTGGTTTGTCCAGTACTAACTGAAGCCACCGCGTCGAAAGGCTCAGCCATTCGACTGTCCTTTCCTAAAGTCAAGTCCATTGTTCAATCCCTTCCAACGGTTGGGAATTTGGATGTGCGTGGGGCGGCCTTAAAGTGTAAAACACGCAATGCACGCTTTTCAGCAGTCGGCGAGCGATGGAAATACTAGGTTTACGGTAATGTTACTATACTCCTATGACTTCAAAATAATATTTAAGCACCTTGCTTAGTGTTGCTAACCTTGCTTTTCTTCTGTACCTACATTTTCTTGACTGTCATAATTTAAATTGTCGTATCATCGCACAGTGGCGGAAGTTTGAGCGCCGGCGCGACGTTACGGCATGTTCCCGAAATATATTATTACGTTAATTAATGAATAAGTCGCAGAAGAGACATATACGGGCGCGCATCAAGGTGTGCAAAATAAATTACAAAATTACGGATTTCTTTAGGTGCTTTGTTTAAAATATTTGTCAAATCATTTTAAACAAAAATTACGTGTCTTGTCTCTGTTCAAAGTATTTTTTTTTTCCAAAATTTTTTCAAGTTTTTTGTCTGTAATGGAGTAGGAATAAAAAGGGATGTTGCTATATTTTTTGTACACCAGAAAAAAATCATACATATATGGTACATCCATTTACTCAAGTTATTTCATTTTTAAGGAATGATAGTGTTTTTTTCCAAAATATGTATTTTTTTATTCTTTATCTTTAGACTCGTTTTCATGTCTAAGAAAGATAAACTTGAGGTTTTATTTTGTACTGCTTAATGAACTTTTTACTACAAAAAAATAGGCTTGATGTATTATCAAATTCCATTTTTTTTCTTCATATTTCTACTTATACAGTACCTACACATTTTTTTGGGTAATTACGATTTTCAAAAGAATTTAACAAAGTAACGCATAATTTGTGGTTGAATATTTACTTATGTTCATTTATCTGTTAATAAAATAAAATAAATATTAATTCCATTTACTTCTTTAGATATCCGCTCTTTCTTTGTGACCCATGGGCGCGTCGTTTATGTATGTATCATTAATTTAAAGTTACAAGGTTTACCACGGAAAATGTTCTATAAAAGTTATGTTGGACCATTTCAATCATTCATAACACAAATGAATAAGTAATTTATTATTGAAACGATAGTAGTATCCCAAAAACCACTGACATAAAAAAAATCGTTCGTATTTACGTCCAGAACGTAATTACGTTCGTTTATTTTTACTTTTAATTGCAGACAAGTAAGTTGTAAAGCTGTTTCAGAGCATTAACAACATTTCAATTAATAAGAATCAACAAAAGTGTAGTAGTATTTCATACTTCAAACACTTAAAACAACAATGAACCACAAAGTAGATGAACTCCGAGAAGAGTGTCGCGCCAAATCATCGAAATCCGCCACTGTGCGTTGTGTTCTCCGAAATTTTATTTTGACAAGTTATTCTCAGTTGTAACTCGCACTATAAATGATTGTCTCGTGTACAGGTGTACAGAGTGGAAAAACGTAGTAAGTGCCAACATTTTTTAAAGGTGTTTAAATGAAGCAGTCTTTGTGTTTAACATATTTTTGCTGGTTTCAAAAAGTTTTAACCCTTTTATTCTATCTGTTCCGTATCGGGAACCTAATGACGGTCCTCATAATACCCATTCTATCTCCCTTTCTCTTAAGGTCAGACATGTGTTTTAGAAAGAGAGAACTCCATTTCTCACTTTACATCATTTTCTGATAGTAGAGCGAAACTGTTGAACCTAATTGGATTTTGGCTATTGAACTTGACATTTCATGTTTATGCTTCACCAAAAATAATATAGTAAAATAAATGTTTACACTTTTTGTGATTTTGTGCTCAGTGTGCGGCATTATTGTAATGACTTTTTTGTTACTAACTCACTAAACATCACGCCGTTTCCCCGCAGGGGTAGGCACAGGGGACGGGCCGCTAATCAACTCGATCTTGGCATACCCTTTTTGCTTTCATTCATACATCATCTCATACATTCTTTTCTACTATTCTGACTTCTGACATGGTCCGACTCGAGTATTTGATTCAATTTCTCCTTCCATTCATATTCGCGTCATATATTCTCTCTATTTCATTATATGTATTTCTCTATGTTCATTCGCTCTTCATGCCCAAATCATCTAAGCATCTCTTTCTAAATTTTACTCATTACGCTTACATCAGCCTTATATGGTTTTATCAAGCATTCGCCTCAGAGATCTCATTTCTACACTATTCAGTTTACTTTCATCCTTCCTCTGCCAGTTCCAAGCCTCACTGCCATACACCAGGGTTGGTATCAGCACTCCACTGTGGACTGCTAGTTTTCTTCTTTGGACAACTTTTTGCTAGCGCCCTAAAATCCCAACTATCCTAAGCCAGTGGGTTTATGGTATACTCAATTCTTGGAATATTGTGAGGCTAAATGTTGTGGGAAGGAGGTGGGAAAGAGGATGGCCCGAAAACCTGCTAATTCAAGCAACATTGTGATTGAGATTAGTGGGCTATTTATTTATTTGTAAGAAACAAACAGTTTTAATACAGATTTATATAAAAAAAGATTAACAAAGGGTAAGCCAACAAAGTTTCTCATGCTACCAGTGGGTAAGTACAGATATTTTATCAAAGTACGCTAGTACCTACCCAAATAACTTCGTCATCCCTTTAATAATCCTAGAATCGAGTATATATTTCAAATTGTCGCACACCGTACCTTTTATAGCCGGAAGCCACACCTTTGTAGTACAGGGTGGGCGCACAAATACCCACATTGTTAGTTTAATAGTAAAGTACATATTTCACACACCGGCTTTAAGGTAGATGAAGGCCCGCTTTGTCATGCATACACTTGTATTGAGTGACTGTTAGTTCTAAGCGATAGTTTCAACAGTCATCCATACAACACGTGGAAAACTATTCCTATCGGCTAAAGTTCACTGCATTCCATGTGGGAAAATGAGATAGGTTTTTAAGCTCGATACGATTTTACTCAATAATTCTGAACGAATGCTAAGTACATTTTACCGTTATGGGAAGCTTTTGGGTGGGATTACCTTATTCCATTTCACCATCGTTTTGTTGCCTTAACGAACCGTTTTGACGACTGGAGGCAAAGTTCGCGTGACACCATTTTGACACCAGCCTAGTTCACTGCCGTCCGCCTTTGTTTCATGTGATTTTGACTGCGGTAAGTAAATTATAAAATATTTATAAAAGATTCAAACTAAATACTTTTGTAAGCAAGACGAACCTTTTAACTTATTTGCTGTTTGACTTAAATTGGTGGCCCTCCCAGCTTGCCCCTCGCCCCCCTTATTTTGATTTCTTCTCCTTATATTTTAGGGCATCTCTATGTATTATTTGTTATGTGGAACGTACTCGCAATTCCATTAGACACATAAAAAACTTTATTGAATTTATGTCATGAAATTTCCATAACCATCTCTGTCATGGCACTCACTCCTTGCTTCATCCACATTCATGCGCAATTTTCTGTTATTCTGACACTTGGCATCACCTGACTCAAGTATTCGATCCACTTGATAGTACCATACCTTTAATGTGCAATATTTTATGATTTATAGCGATGACTTATGCGATGATTTGCATAATCGTAATTGTCTTTAGATTTAACATCAACGATTGTTAAATTGACATTTAAATGGATATTTCTAAGCTCCTCAGTTTATGGTGGAAATGACGATGCCTACTAAAAACTACGTGTGTTATCCTAGAAATTCCAGGCAGAAGAAAGCTGTTCAAATTACATGACGCCGAAATTCATCACCCTTGAGTTTTTGCTCATAGGAGAATAACTTATAATGACGGGCTGTATGGGTTTCTGACGGTATGCTAGCTCATGTAAATTGGACTTTACCACGATCGATGACTAATTATTAAATATTGACTAGGGTTATATCCACCTGATACCTGCCGTAACAAATTCCACATACTAAATCCACACTGTATTGTTTAGGTACTTATAGTTAGGTACGCGGGAGGTTCATTTGTCCCACCCTCTATTGTCAATTTCCGCAACCGGAAGTTGTTCATTTGCACCGCATGACCATTGTCGGAGGTCTCGATGAGGTCATCAGTCATCAGGTCATCACCAGTATTATTGACTTTGTCATACGAGATAATTTACAGAATCGCACCTAAAACATCATCGTAAATATCGTAAACAAACAAACATATTCAATTTTTTGAAGAATAGCAGTTAACTAACCATCACGCCGTTTCCCCGCAGGGGTAGGCAGAGAGGACGGACCGCCAAACAACTCGATCTTGGCATACACTTCTTGCTTCAATCACATTCATACAACGCCTCATACATTCTCTTCTGTTATTCCGACTTCTGACATGGCCCGACTCGAGTATTTGATTCACTTGATCGTGCCATGTCTTCCTCGGGCGTCCCCGGCCTCTTCTTCCATTCACATTCGCGTCATATATTCTCCTTACACTCCTTTCTTCGTTCATTCGCTCTACATGCCCAAACCATCTAAGCGTCCCTTTCTTAATCTTGCTCACTACGCTACATCAGCCTTGCATTCTTTACGAATCTCAACATTTTTCACTCGATCATACATGGTTTTACCACACATTCGTCTCAGAGATCTCATTTCTACAGCATTCAGTCTACTTCATCCTTCCTCTGCCAGTTCCATGCCTCACTGCCATACATCAAGGTTGGTATCAGCACTCCATTGTGGACTGCTAGCTTCGCTTTCTTGGACAACTTTTTGTTTCCGCCAACCGCGTTCAGTCCTCCGTTAATGGAGTTTCCTGCATTCACCCTTCTTTCAATATCCCTATCAGTCTAGAAGAATAGCAGTTAAAACCCCTTAAGTCTACTATCAAAATATGATGTAAAGTGAAATCTGGTGTTCTCTCTTCCTAAAACATATGCCTGACCTTAAGAGAAAGGGAGATAGAGCAGGTATTTTGATGACCGTCATTTGGTTCCCAATACGGAACAACTAGAATCGTCAGGTAAATAACTTAGAATCTATCTTCCATATATTAAAATGAAATGTTCGCCGGTATATCCGCTATAGACTAAAAAACTGCTGGACCGATTTACGCACTTTTTTTTGCAAAATGATCCGCGTTGTCCGAAGAATGTTTAAAGCTATTGGAAACCTCGAGCTGTCCAGTATAACGAAAGTTAACAAAATTATCGTTATTAATTACCGTTATCTTTTTCTTTTCTCTATATTTTGGGTTTCATGATTCATTTTGAGAGTTGTTCATATTATCTACAATGATTAAATATGTATTTCAGTGGGCTTTACGAGTATTTGCATCAATAAGTTATTCCAAAAACAAATTATATTAATCCTAGACTTTTAGAAAAAGTCCATCTATGTCTCATATAAATAAAAAATCGGATCGGTATATACTCAGATCATAGAATATAGTCTATGATCTGAGAGGTATATCCGAGACACTATCCAAATGTTACAAATAAATTCGGGTAGTGTCTTGTAATCATGATAAAAATATAGCCGCCAAAAATATGTGAGAATTATTTGAAGATGATATTGAAAGTTCTTAGAAATCGAAGTATGTTACCAATAAAAATGACGGAACGGAATGGGGTAGCAGTAGTTCAGTAAATTAGAGCGCAAGATCCCGGATAGACCGCGAGGTCCTGGGTTCGAGTCCCAGGTGATACCGTTATCTTTTTCTTTGTTTGTCTCTTCTCGGTTTCCTGTTTCATTTTGAGAGTTATTAATATTGTCTTTAATGATTAAAAAATATATTTTAAAATTTGATTTTATTATTTTAGCGACATTCCCTTACTAAACACAAGAGCCTTGTGTTTTTTTACGATGAGTAACAGCTATATTATGTTTTATTTACTATGCTGTGTTAATCATATTTATATTACACTACTTATATGTAAAGATTTATATTTGGAATTAAAAAATGTATATATTCAAATTGTTACTTACGGAATGGACTTACCCTCCTTCTGAAGAAACTGGTAAAACTGGTAATAAATTTCATTGGCCTTTCTGGGGCGTAGAAGTCGAAAGGTCTTATTTTAGTTGGCGACATCAGTTTTCTTTCAAATCTGTAGAAAAAAATAGCACACTGGAATGTTTCTATGCCAATTAAAAATGTATACATGTGGGTCATTCACGGAATCGTACGTAAAAATCGATTTACAAAACGAGCACATGACCGATGATTTTCTGAAACTACCTTGAAACACAGTGCTGACCAGTGACCACATACTCATTGCGCTGGTCGCGGTGTGGTTGAAATTACTTCGTCGCGTCGACTGTCTCAAATTACCCTAGCGTACTTTTTTTGTCTCATAATAAATATTCACAGATCTGCATTTAAAATACATACTAAATTTGAGACGTCACGTAATGAAACAAACAGGAACTGGAGAGAAACGCGGGAATATCGCGTAAAAACAACTACTACTAATTATGCATATCAATTGTTTTTGTGTTTAATTCGTAGATCTCTATTTATTTATTTGTTTATTTTTTAAATTTAATGTAAATCAAATTTAATAATGTTATTATTAAGTTCTGCAAGTTTATTAAATTTTATTCATTAAATTTTTTAAAAAAAATCACGATGTATACCGTGATATATTATCATATCAGTGATATATGCATAGCTTTCGAACCATATAGATCAGAATTTTTTTCCCTTTTAATTTATTCCTATGCTTCGTTTTTCTTGGGATAGGCACAGCTTCTCAGACTTTGGGGACTGAACGCCTCTGTCTATACCTACCTACCTATAGTATATTTAATTTAAAATTGCCTTGATGCTGAGGTCGCCACCAACTTGCTGGACACCAGGCGAGAGACCTTCCATAAAGCGCTATGCGAGTATATTTGGTTTGTTGCAACCACTGGTAGCGCTACACTGCTGTCCGAGTGGATAAGCCGCCATGCAGTGCTTTATATTTTACTGGTTGTGTCCCGCGTCGATCCTGGTGTCGCCCACAAAATTATGACGCCACCAAACTGACACTGGGGGCCTGATTCCATTTTTAAGAGCATTGTCCTTATCCTTAGGCTTAGGATGATAGCTGTCAACAGCGAATGACATTCTTTAAAAATATTGATGTTTGCGTAGTTTTAACCTCTACCTTATGGTACTAAAATAAAAACGCGCGTTCCGGTGTTGGGTAGTCAGTACACGATAAAAAATTAGCGACTGTAAATCGGAAAAATAAGAACATTCATAGGTAATCCCCTTAATTAATTATAATTGAAGTCAAAAATTATAATAATTGAGGTTTATTTGCTGAAAAAATAAAAAAAACATCTGGCAACGCTGACGGAACGGGCATAGGTCCACTCTGGTTGCAAGCCCGAGAGCTACTGCCGCCTGAGAACGTTGAGATCCTCGCGCTTCCACAGTGTAGAATGCAAAAGTGAGATGCGAATATAGTGTTGCGCTTCCCGCACACTCTTCACGTATCGTCGAGACACAAGGTCGAGGCACCCACAGCGCCATTTATACTCGATTTTGTTTCCGATGTTCACAAAATTGCAAGTATGAAGTAAGTACCTATAATTTTTAATAATGCTGTGATAATTAACCCACAAACTCATTTAAAAATGTTTTAAACCCTAAGGATAAGGACAATGCCTCATCTTTAAAAAGAACCGTAATCAAGGCCCCTGTGAAGAACCCCCCAAAGAGCACTATACATTTTGTTTGGTGGCGCCAAGTTTATGTCAGTGTGAAATGTGTCGGTTTTTTAACGCATTTTCGTCGTTTGATTCGGCATAATGTTATTTCTGATACTATTAGGTACTGAGTCATCTGTGCAATATTTTTTTAATTATATCACTTTTTATCAAATTACGATAAAATGTCATAAAGTTATTATATTTTGAAGCATTTCTGACTGGGTAGAACCACGTTATTATTTAGCTTCTGCATATTATCCGCCAAACTCACAGAAGAAAATGGGATAAATAATTTTTAACTAAAACATCTCCGTTTTCCTATTTAGGCCGACTTGTTTCATCTTTTAACCATTGTTTCACATTTTGTCAAAAATTCTCACTTTTTTGCACTGGAGGATGGAAACGACAAAAAATACTACGCATGATTGTTAAAGAAGTACCTACGTATTGTTTACTAAGATGGAAAATATCATATACAAAACGTCATTTATCTTTACCTTTAAAATATACCTCTAACATAAGGTTACCATTCGTTCATTCGTTTTAGGTCCTCTGTCCTGGTTAGTTGTTGCCCCAAACTAGTACACATAATTAAAGGATCCAATAATTATTGTCTATTTTCAAAAAAATTGCACCATATAGTTTCAGAAAGCGGGCCACTCGCGACAATCAGTTATCGTGGAATCAGAATCGGTTAACACCTCCAAATGTCATAAAACCGGGAAAAAATAGCTATAGAAGTAGGGTTACCTGTAAGGGTAATTCTAATATTCATTGGATAATTTGCATAGCGCGGTTTTTTGAAAAGAATCACCTCAAGGGCGCTGTAGCGGTCGGTTTAGTTATAACAGAATTAGCAATAATATTATTTCCACCTTAAAATTACACTTATTTTCTAGAACTCATAACCTCAAAACCTTACTCCAAACCATTCATAACCCCGAGCAAAGACGGATACACATGTACACAAAAACACGAAACAAAAGGGCGTTACCACACACATTTTGTGTGTGCATACACAATGTTTTTGCTTTCCATCACTGATGGAAAACATTCCCCTTGCCGGGAAGAGGGGAAGGGTTTGTTTTATTTTTAATAACCACCGCACGGTGCATGTCTATCTATGGACCTGATACTTCGTCTGTCACAGCATAAATCGGACGGGTTCTTTAGGTTATGTGTACTGAGCGAGATTATAATATGTTAATATGAGAAGTTTGCTTGTGTATCAGTAATAGTTATAATTTATTTAACTGTTATGTAATCTCTTATTTTGTCTGCTATTTCTAATAGCATTACACCCCTCATATTCTGAACTTTTTAAAGGAAACATTGTCACTAACACATTCATTGACATTTATATTGTTTTTTTTTTATTCAAACAACAATCAAAACAATGATATTTTTCTCAAACCTATAAAAATATGTAGTAGGTACATTCAAAAGATTATTCTGGAACTCATATTGTCCACGCAAAATGTTTTGTTTTTAATTTATATGAAAACAAATGGTTTGTGTAATGTTTCGAAAAAACACTCGCAAGAGACCCGCTTTCATACGTCAACTGGTATATAATATAGGAAGGTAGATATCCCAGCAGTGGTGTGCATCGCAGTTGCTCCTTGGTCATGGATAGGCTGTATTTTTTTAGGTTATGATTATTATTATTCATCACACCACAACGTATGAAGGATAAGGCGCTCAAGACAAATTGCAACTAAAAATTAGAAATTTGTCAAACAGAAATAATTTTTTACGTTATGAAATTTCTGGAAAAATTACCTTGTTTTCAGAAATCTGGAAAACGAAAGGTAGGCACAACTTTTCAGCCTTTATGGGCTGCACGTCACTGGTATCCAGTATAATATTCTCTCTGTAGTTCTACCGTCCTGTTTTTCTAGGTATGCAGGTACCTAATCTAGACTATTGTTAATCCGTGGAAAGGACAACTTTGGTCGAGGAGGCCTCTTAAATAGGCAAATTTGTCGCGAAGTTGTCATGGTCTTGTGGCGCAACGGATAACGCGTCTGACTACGGATCAGAAGATTCCAGGTTCGAATCCTGGCAAGATCGAAGTAACTTTTTGCACTCCCTTTTTTATATTTCACGTAGATTGTGTTTTTTAATAAATGTTTTATTTTTTTATTACTATGAATAATTTATGTAGATTTCGAATTATTTTCTTTAAATAAACGGTATAGGTATATAGTTTCCGAAAAATTCCTTTTAATTGGGTTTTACAAAAATAATTTACTAAATTAATAGTATTATATTGTTTTTTTTTAATTTACTAGCTGATTTATACCCGGCCTTGCTTAGGATTTTTTTTATTTAGAAAGTTATGAAGTTGTGAATTCCTGATTGTCGTAGATTCGACATTTTATTTCATTCCAAAAATTATTATTTTTAAAATATTCTACCCAAACAAACCTTCTTCTTTTGAATATGTAATCCGTGGGTAACCAGAGTGGTATATCTATGGACCAACCTAAATAAAACATGGCGGCTTCAATGTTTTTCATACTAATTTTAAAACGTTATAGCAACAGTTTTACATATTGGATTTCCTCCAAACTACTATTTAAACCTTTCCGACACTAATAAGAACAAACTTTGCTATTTTCAGCGAAACCGGTCGAGTTATTTTTTGAGAAAATCGAGGACAGACAGACAAACATTCATTTTTATTTATATAGAAATGTTAGTTGTGAATGTTTCGCTTTTCTTTGGCATTATTTGAAAACTAATTTACTTTCCTAGGTTTATATTTTAGTATTATTTATAGCAGAAATAACGTGCTCAATTAACTGATTCTATTGAATTACTTGCATTTTTTATTTTTGTGAATCAAATAAATTGCAATAATGAGTAGGGATTTTAAATATTAGGCAGAATGGATTTTACACGGTGTCCAGAAACTAGTCGTATCAGCGTATAAAAAAAACCAAAGAAATCTTTTTATCTGAGCATTTTTAATATCATTTAAAAAAAAACATTTTTTTCGTTTTTTTTATTGTGTAACTAAAGGGAAAAAAACTGTTAAAGTCACCTACCCTTTTAAATAGTCGATGGCATTCCCGTAGCGACTGAATTTAATATTATTTATTATGAATTTGACCACCAAAAAAGTCCAACTTCGAACTCCAAATTTGATGTAGATTTACCAATTTCCCACTTGTACCACGTGTTTCCGGACGCCGTGTACAATATATATATAACTGTTCTCCGAGTAAATAAGTGTCCATGTCTTTTCAGTGCTATTATCACTAAATACAAATTGTAACAAAATCCGGTTTATCTTACCAGCATTCGAATACTCGGTAGATTAATAGTTGAATTATTGGTAATAAAAAATAATAAAAATGTGAAACTGCAAGTAGCTACTAAATAAATTTTATTTTCTCCAGCACATCATTGAACACGCGTTCTTATGTCACAATAAATAATGCACATATTTCTGTCTTGTCTAGATTATGAGAGCGTGCTTCAGCGATAAAATCGGCGAATGAATTACACATATTTTCTTATAACTAGCTATCCATTCTATACTTTTCCTAGAAGTGATTTTTCACAAAACGGCGCTATACAAATTGTACAATTATCATTACTAGATTTCTAAACTTCAGAAAACCTAACACAAAAAAAATTGTAACAACATACAACCATTTGTATTTTGTATGAACTAGATGTTCCTACTAAAAGTTGTCAACAGATGGCAGTAAACATTTAAATATCACCGTACTCAAATTAATTATTTTTTTAATAATAATAATAATAATCTTTTGAGGCAATCTACTTTCTAATATTACGGTGGTAAACCGTGTCGTGTTATCTATTTGTTTTATATTATTGGCGCCCAACGTATGAGCAGCCGTGGCCGAGCGGTTAAGGCGTCTGACTAGAAATCAGATTCCCTCTGGGAGCGTAGGTTCGAATCCTACCGGCTGCGATTCTTTTTGCTTTTAATAAAATTATTTTTACTTGATTTCTATCGTGCAAATTCATTCAACCTTGAATTTTATATGACCCATCGTTGCTATCTATCTAGAGTGGTATCTAATTGTTTTGAGACATATATCATTGAATCGATGATTCACTTTTGATTTTGTTGTACCTACTTATCATTTTATTGATTGGTGAACTATTCATTTTCAATATTAGGTTTTTTTTTTGATAAAATTATATTTGAAGACAAGAATACAATAATTATCGCTTATTTTGACACATTGATTAATAATTATTAACTTATTACAAATCTAATGTTCAGTACATAAAGAATATAATATACATCAATGGTTTTCTTTGATTTAAAAAAAAAAACAAATAGTTACTAACTTACAATAATAATATCACGTTCAATAAAAAATCCCATTTAATTCTACAAAATAACCATTTATTACTTTGAATCGACACAATAAGTTATTGCAATATTTTAATTTATTTTTTTCTTAGCTTTTTATAGCACAGGTTGTTCTTATTAGTCCCGGGAAGGTTTGGAGAGAAGTTTCAATGTAATCCAATATGTAAAACTGTTGCTATAACGTTTTCAAATTAATGTGAAAAACATTGACCCCGCCGTGTTATATTCAGGTTAGCCTATATGTATACCACTCTGTTTAAAGAAGATGGTTTGTTTGGGTAGTAATAATATTTTCAAAATTGAAAACACAAGTAGATACCTACTTTAGAACTTTTTATTTTATGTTTTGAAAAAAATAATGTTTAGAATGAAATAAAAATTTCAATTAATGGTGTTTTGTTTCTTTGTTTAGAGACGTAAATCGCTGTGAACTCAATTATGACACCCAAACGACAAACAAGTATTCACAACTTTATTAAAAATAAAAAATAATCCCGCGCAAGGCCGGGTACACGTCAGTTAGTTTAAAATAAAAATATATGTGTTTATGTATATATTTTTTTTAATTAAGCGAAACCAGAAGGCGTTACATTATCGTGGAGAGGGACGTCGGAGAGTTATTATTTATTAATTCAAAATAATGATAGTATTATTACGCAATATGATAAACGTAATGTTTTTAAATAGAAAAATATTTATTAAATATTTTATAAATTTACATAGGCTTAGCATTTATCAAAAATCTAATCAGAAATATTACCTTTTTTCTGACCTTCTCATTGTATGTTTTACAAAATTTTTAGAATACGAATTTGATTTTTAAAGTGGAGAAAAGTGTGTTTAATCATTTATCGTTGTGTTTTTGTAAATAATAATACTATCATTATTTCGAATTAATAAATAAGAACTCTCTGACGTCCCTCTCCCCCTTATGCCAATAAAACGTGGCGAAATTCAGCATTTTTTTTATGTACGAGTATGTATTTTTTTCTTTCTTTGCCATTTTGAATCTTGTACCTGAGAATGGTAATTTATCCTGTGGTTTTTGTATTGTTACAGTTTACGAAGAGGACCCGGAGCAAATGTGCAGGACAGTAGTGGATACACCCCACTTCACCATGCAGCACTCAATGGACACAAGTAAGTACCACCATTCGCTTTCACCAAACTCACTGATCGTCCGCTTAGTTTTTATTATTATTTATTAAGTTAAAAGAAATACATAATTATTTCGCTTTCTTAACTTAACTACATACATAATTAACTACATAGTTGAATAATAATAATAGTGTATATGTGTCATTTCATTATCATTTCGACAGTCTCCGTGGTCGAGGGGTAAGGCTCTCGACTACGAATCCGGAGGTCGTGGGTTCAAATGCCGGCGTTCGCAAGTTTTTTTTTTTTTTTCACAATTAATCATTAAACATAATGTATAGTATATTTGCGCACGTTCCAGAGTGGAAGATACTCTCAGTATCGCCCTGGTAAAATACGACCATTCAGAATTGTAACGTTGCTTGTAATTGCTTTAGCCGTGTTTGGTGACCAGATCTGAATAGCCAGGTACATCCCCACCTCCCTCTACTCCATCTCCTTTTCTTCCCCACTACCTTCAGCCTGACTCTAGGCGGTTGGGAGCAGTTGCGACTCTTATTGCTGTATTCATATTTAAAAAATAAATTAAAATGTTGATTCTCTTTTACATTGCTTCAATAAAACTGTATCGATACCGAAGACGGTGAATGGTTCGGCCATATTGGACGCTTTTTATAGATTCATTTGAATATCAACGGCTCTCGTATATTCGCAACATTTTTTCTGAAGCTCAATAAATAATCTATATTTAGTAATCAGATTTGAATCTTTACATATCTCACCCCCTTCCCCCCTTCTACCTCGCAATGTTCCATGATTGGGGAAGCTATAATTCCACTGTCTCGGAGCAGTTATATCACAAAACTAAACTTTGTATAGATTATGATAGAGGAAAGGAAGCATATTCGGAATACCATTTACATTTTAGGGTGCAGAAAATAAGATAAAAATGTTTTTACGAATAAAAGTCGATTTAAATGTTAAGAAACTAATAGTTTATTAGGAAACGAGAACAGAAATTAAAAAAAAATATTACAGTGCTTTTAAAAAATAAAAAATTAAAGAATGAGAAAAAATGCGTTTTTTTAAAAGTGCATGTAATTCGGAATAGTATATTCCAAATTATATTCACTTTTAATATTTCAGAATATAATAGTGTCTTGTTAATTATTTGCAATAATCACATACATACTCTTCTGTTTCGCATCCGGCACATTCATTGTGTACCCAGAGGTTGCACATTAGGCACTTGACCCAAAGTTCTCCCCTTACATCCTGACTGAAAGGACCATTGCAGAAAAAGCACACTGCGTCTTCATCGTTTGGTTTATTAGTTCCAGGAGGGATGACTATATCAGAAGAGGAACTGTCATCAATTACTTCCGATGCAGAAGAATCCGAGTCAGTAGCAATATCTGTCGTTTTTTTCTTTTTGGAATTTTTTGTACCCTTGGGCTTGTTCTTGGCAGTCCTCTTTTCCTGTTCATCTATTAGTTGCTTCTTGTATGGAGAACTTGATATAACGGTTGAAACCGCTGATTTACGCCCTCTATTGGATGTTTTTTTTCCTAGTTTGCGGAATCGGGGAAACATCAAATGGGGTAATGATAGTGCGATTGGGTCTTCCACGCGAAGTCGACGGCTGGGGTTCAATCGCGACCAAGGAAGGACTTTGTTCTTCGGGTGGACTTTCCATTAAAGCTAATGGACGTGCTTCAACTTTCATCATGGGTGTTGTTGACGCTTCTGCACAATGCTGGACTTCAGACTCTTCAATTTCTGCAGCAAGAAAGTCAGCATCGCTAAAAATATGCCGGTTGAAGGGATAGATTCCACTAACTTTGAATCCATTTGCTGCAATCTCTCCGGTTTGGCATTTGCGATAAGCATTTCCAAATAACTTCGTTATGTCATATACTGACAAAGCTCGTGCGTTATTACGTAGCCACATACGAATTTCTTCGCTATAATAGGCCTTCAGAGGACTCATGAATGACCTGTCGAGGGGCTGAATTTTGTGTGTGCAGTGAGGAGGGAGTGATATTATGGAGACGTGATTCGCTCTAGCCAAATCTACAATCTCCACGTTTTTTGTATGGCTATAATGACCATCCAAGATTAACAAAACCGGAGAGCTCTCGCTTGGTTTAGTTTTCTCCATGAAATGTAAAAACCATTGGGTAAATAGGTGAGTTTGTATCCACCCAGATGGATGACATACTCCAACAGATCCAGCCGGGGCTCCTTTCATGAGCTGTAGATTCATATTTTTGCGGGGGAAAATTATCATTGGAGGCACATATATGCCTGATGCGCGCATACAAACCACAATAGTTATAAGAGACCCTCGTTCAGCCGAAGTTAGTGCACCGATTTGTTTTTTACCACGGCGTCCAATGATTTTCGGGATTTTACTTTGAACGATAGATAGTCCTGATTCATCTACGTTGAATATACGGTCGGCGGGGTAGTTTTTTTCTGAATACACATTTTCTAGTATGTCGTAAAATGTGTCCAATTTTTCTTTGGTAAAACCGATGGCTCTTGCAAACGAGGTTCCTGTAGGTTTTCTCATAGATAACACATTTTTGTGTCTATTTAGGAAGCCTTTCAACCAGTATCTGCCAGCAATTCCCGATTTAAAAGGAGTTGGATGATTATTTTTAACAGCCACTTGATAAGACAATCGTCGGATATCCATTTGTGTTAGACCATAGAACTTTTTTTCCATTACAAGGGCGTAGTCTACCAATTGTTTTTCGAACTCTGCACTAAAAACTGGTTTTCGGCCAATTTTCTTTGAGGTTAAAGTCAAAGAGTCCGCATCTTTTTCAGATACGAGTCGAAACAAAGTAGTACGTGGGACTTTAAAGTGTTTAGCTGCCATCAAATATCCCATTTTTTTATTGCGAACAGCAGTAATGGCTTCACATATATCATTCGAATCCCACTTCTTCCTTTTCTGGTACAAATTTGATGACGACATCTCTGTAAAATTAAATAAAAGTACTTAAAAAAAATGAATATAATTTGGAATACTATTCCGATTTTGCATCACATTCCGTATTCCGCATTAGCAACATATAACCTAAAAGATCTTTCTTATATCACATGTCAACGTATTAAAAAATGCAAAAACAAAAGCCATACTATAAAAATAAAACTCTTTCTGAAGTGATTTCATTTGTAATGTTATAAAATAGTTTGGAATATGGGGTGATTATATTGGATTAAAAACTCACCGAAAAAGTTTTGATAGGAGCAACTTCACAAAACACGTCAGCATTCATCCGCAGACACAGGAGAACTATTATTCCGGCCAAAATCAAGGCTCACAGCTTCGACTTTCAATAGTTATAATTATTACCGATAGATTCCGCCACCCGAACCGAAGATAAGACGGTATTCCGAATTACCAACAGTATTCCAAATACGCTTCCTTTCCTCTACTTTCTCGAAGGGTTGCCTTATAACGGCTTTTTAGCCTGTGCAAACTTTAAAAGCTCCGTAAACATGACTGGCGTTAAGAGGAACGGCTGCGCTGCCTGTTTCATACAAAACTTAATTTTGGATTTGAGACCACAATACACAACCTAACCAAATGATATTTATTTTCATCAAAAGGTATATATAGCAAACATCTAGTACGGAATAGAAATATTTTATTTTTTTTCGTTTAAAATTTTTTTTTTGAGGCAACTTTAGACATTATTTATAGGTGAATGGTTATTAAAAAAAATATATATGTGTATTTTTTTTTTATAAATATATATATATATTGCCCCATCTACTATGATATATGTAAAAAGTGTTAAATAAACATTGTGATGGGGTGATGTAATCTTTATTTATCGTTAAGCAATTTTCAAAGCGAAATTTCAAATTTCAAGACCGGCTTCGCTCAGCGGACACAAGGAGTATTGCCATTATTGCCAAGTCAAAAATTAAAAACTCGGTTAATATATTTTTTCCGTCAGCCACACTACTGTGCCACCCGCTCGTCTGGACGGCACTTTAGACGGCGGACACAGTGACGTTTTGCGGTGGAGAATGGACGATCTAGACCTAGCGTTATTAGTATATTTGGAAGATGAGGAGACATTGGAAGATGAAAACTATCGTCAGGACGAGAGTGAGATGTTTAGAAATCGTACCAAAGAGGGTACATCGCCAATAAACTATGCGTATTAAGAACGAGTCTGAATTGTGAAACTTTACCCAAACACCTATTGTGTTATATATTCTTACGGTTAACATAATATATGTACTACAATTACATAGTAGGTATTTAGATTTTATAGATATATACCTGATTTTTCAACTGTATTCCCGATATTACTCCAGAGATTTCGTTTTAACTTAGTTTCGTTTCAACCATTGGTCGATACATTTAAAGCTTCGTGATTTCTTACAAAATTAATCAAAATTTCCAAAATTTCGTCATTTTCGCCAGTCCAAATCACGTGTTCATTAATTTCTTTTTTAAATATTCACCGCTAAACGAGAAAAAAATCATTCCGCAACTGTTTGTCACCGCTATGACGGCCGTCGTGCAAATGGCGGCACCGCGATTTGACGTTCCGCTCACAATCAATGCACTCTAGAAAACCTACGCCATCTCGTTTGTATAGTCATCGTTTTATTAACTTCATCCACCGCTAAATTACGGCCGCTAGAAACAGCACCGTTTTCTTAATTAAAAAATAATAATAATAACTCAGGATAACATAAATAGAATGCACGGAGATAAATCTTTATAAGTTACAGATTTTTATCATTCTATCCACCAACTCATCTTATTCGAAACCTATTATTTATTACCATACTGTATTGAGTCTTGCGTTTTGCCCTTGAATATAATCCTTCTACATAATAATATTATATTATATACGACCTACTTGATATGTTTATTTTCTTCAAGCAACCTCGTTTCTTATCGGATCATAACATGAAAAGGGGGTTAAACACGATTATGCCTTTAACCCCTTTTCATGTACTCATAATGGCGGTAATAACCGGCCCTCTTCCTTTTCAAAATATCTGGTTAGGTTATAATATGTTTTATGGCGTTCCCACGCCCAACACTAAAAATATTTTTCTTATCCCACCTTATGGTGGTACATTTTATTGGGTTCGATTTTACCCTGTTTGGCAATCGGTTTTGCCAATAACCTTTCAATTTGATCATCTATATTTATTAATACTCTTTTTTCAACAGCGGAGTTATTTTTTAAAAAGTTCGATTTTGACTCGCGTTCTCCCACATCTCGCACTACGGAGAGGTCTATTACCGCCTGAATCGCATTTGTGTAGCTCGGATTTAATTTATTTTTCAAATCATTCGAATTTGATGGACTTTTTCATTCGTTTGGAACATTACGCGGACTACTTTAAACCAGAACTACCTAATATATTGCAATATTCGTAGAAGTTGTTAACCCTTCTAAATACGGCTTCCGATCACAGAAAGAGTTCCGTTTAAAATTTATTTAATGGCGCATAAGGCACTGAACGGGCTGGCACCGTCACGCTTGACTTGATCTCTGCGTGAGGGACAGTCTCATGCTCAAGTCGGCCAGGTCTGATGCGTCGAAGAGACTGGTGGAACCCTCTCATATAACTGCTACAAAATCCGGGGACGGAGCTTTTAATGTACTGAGTACACATTCTTAGAATGGACCTTCCATTTGGTTTGATGTCAGAAAGTAACTTTGGAATCTTAAAAAAAGTTTGAAACGTGTCCCTTTGAAAGAAGCTAACAAAATGTAAAGCGCCCCTGGGGTGATCTTATCATTAAACGGCTCTATAAAAAGTTTACCTATTATATGGCAAAATATCAAAATGCTGGGATCGAATGATCGAATACATGAATATCTGGGATCGAATATATGTAATAAATAGAACTCCCCTAGAAATAAACATTAAACCTGCGAAACATCATACATCGGTCCAATAATAACCCAATTTTTAATTGACTTGGGTAAAGGGGTCTCTGAAAAATTGGTAAATAATGTCCCTTAAAATTATTCATACCTATTAAAAATACACTTACGGCCTTCTTCCCAACCCTACCGAGCAACTGTTGAGCCGAAATTTTGCCTCGTCACTATTCAAATGCTTAAATTCGCTCTTCCCAACGACATTCTCGATCAAATTTACAATAAATTTAGGATATCTATTTTTGTGGATTACGTTCCCCTCAGCTGAAGACTAGTCATAAAAAGTGTCAACAGGGTTAACAAACGTCACCGAAATGTCTAATGTCATTATTAGTTTACGATCTCTTTTTCGCGATTCAAATATTGAATGACAAAGATTTATTTCCGTTTTAGAAAGTCAAAACATGTTTTTTGTATGTTTTAAATAAAGCTGAAGACAATTCAACTTTTAGTAATTATAAGCTACGTTTTGTCTTGTTTTTTCACTCGTCGATAAACGTAAAATGTCAAATGTACGAAACGAACAACAAAACTCACGCTAACACTTTATTTTGAACATATTTTTAACACACCTGTTTGTAAAATATGAAATGTATTAGTTTAAACAACAATTATATGTATTCATGATAAATTCAATATTAACTCATCTATATTAATTTTACATTGAAAGTTTTTACTTTGATGTGACTTTATTGCCTTAAAAGTAGGCGGCTACTATTTTATCCCGTATGCAAGTGGGCGGATACTATTTTATAGTGGTCGGGCACTTCCATAGATTATTTAGGATGAAAAATGCTTGGAAACAGGCAACAGAGCGAATATCATTCGAAAAATTGGAAAAAAACGGCCATTAGTAGATAGATTATTGAAGAGAAACAATAAATACACTACGCATAACTGCAACGTTTTGTTCCCCAGAGCAGCCAATCTGCCTAGCTAGGAACTACCACTAGACAAGACAATAATAACACTTTTGCACATACTCGTGTAGATTATTTTAAGATTTTTAAATTCCTATATTGTTATTTGTTATTATACAATATTATGTACTTTCTATTATGCAGATTGCTATATAAATGTATCAACGTAATGGAAAAAAAATATATAAATACGTCTAGTCCATAATGGGAGATCATATGACTTGGGTTTACCCTGGTGAAAGACCATTCCGAATTAAAACGTGAGTTGAAATAGTTCAATTTGTGTTTGTCTAACTAGATCTGAAAAGTCAGGTTCTCCTAAACTTCCAATAACTTTGTTGTGTCGTCACTTATAATTGCAATGTCCCAAATATTCCGTGGCCATAATGTAAAAAAATCTATTTTTAAATTAATATCAAATATACCAACGCGGGACGTGAAATGAAATGAAAAATCTATATGATTACATACATGTAAAAATCACTTATTTTGTATTAATCGATATTATTTTTATAAATAACAAAATAAATTGAAAGTTTTTTTTAAATTTATGCACATATTAGATTGCACTTTAGAGCCACACCCAATGATCGTTTAACCCAAGATTTGAGAATATTTTTGTTCTCAAAGTTATAATGGTTCGAAGCTATCATTGTTATTAGCGATTGATTTGAATGTTTATATCTTGGCATCTGCTTCCATAGTCCATAAAGGCTGAACATCTGTACCTAGTAGGCACTGCCCACCCTTAGAAAAACGAACCATAAAAAGGAAAAAATAGATTTTTTTAATCTGCTTCAGTCTCTGATCAAAATGTGTTTTTCCATAATAAGATTTTTTGTCGCAATCGTTCTACATTAATAAATTGCTTTTGTTTGACAAATTTTAGTTGTAACCTGATTTATTACAATTCATTTGACTTTTTCTATTTTTTTTTGTCTTGATTTATAACGTAAAGCCTCGCATCCCCTTACTACTTTCAATAAAATCTGTGAAATAGTAACACTTCGCATGGAAAAAATTTTTCTTTTTAAAATTAGGGACACAATATTATCCCTCTAGAAATGGTTTTACCTGCCCTTTTCATAAATTGTTCGTTTTTTTAGTTTCCAACACTACCGTTAGGCTAATATGAAGAAAAACGAACAAATCTTCGACTGTTTTCTCGAATTGACATTCGTAAACCTTTTAAAACTTTTCCTGGGAATGATTGCGTTTTCTGGGTATTCTCTTCTACTACCTACTAGGCCGTAGTATTTCAATTATGTATATTTGAATATAAAAATTCGTCACAAAACTGCACACAGTCTTCCTTTTGTTATAGAGCAATGTACGCCACTGTTATTCTGTGAGGTTAATAATGATAATAATTGAATAATTTGTACAGCGCTGCTTTTTTGTTGCTTATATTATGATTTCTTATTGATCTTTGACCTTTACTTCCCAGGGAGATCGTCCAGCAGCTCCTGGAGCACGAGGCCTCCCCCAACGTGCCGGACACCAAGGGTTCGTCCCCCCTCCACCTGGCGGCATGGGCGGGCCATACAGCCATCGTGAGGCTGCTGCTCACGCACGGGCCGTCGCTCACCAATGTTAACCTCACCGTGAGTATTTACCTCATTTCAATCGTATTTATCAGCAAATTTCATTAATACTAATACCGGTCACATTACACTAACGATATCTTAAATGCGTTTTACAACTGATACACATTCAGCATTTATAGCAAGATTATCATTTTAATTATGAGTATTTTTAGTCCAATGTTATTCTTTGTTTCAATCATTTTATTTTATGTGGCTGCCTCTTATAGTATATTAGTTCTTACTCTGCTGCGGAAGCAACCATAGATAGACATTTTCCCAAATTCAAGTCATTCTACCTTTCTGTGGTTTAAATTGTCAAAGTTATAAATAAAATGAACGGCATAATTCATCCTTCTTTTCTCGCGAAATTTTCAGTAAACAATATTCACTAACTAACGCCCGTTCTTCCCAATTTTTCGAATGATCAGTCTGAGGCACCAATCAGCCAAGTGTTTTGTTGAGCATTCGCTCTGTTTGCCTGTTCCAAGCATTTTTTATCTTAAATTATCTATGAAAGTGCCCGCTCACTTTCATAGACGTATATTTGACATTTGACGTTTCTGTTTCATGAAAAATAGGACAAAACGCACCTTGTAATAAACAAAATAAGTTAGGTTCTATTCAGTTTTATTTAAAAAAAAAAATTTAAAAAAACATGCTTTGACATTCGAAAACGGAAATAAATCTTTATCATTCAATATTTGAATCGCGATAACTAGTCCCCTGTTGAGCGGAACAATCGGTATCTTAAATTGTAATTTTTTTTTGAGAGTTTCATTGGGAAGAGCGTATTTGCACAATGTTGAGTCGAAAATTCGGCTCAACAGTTACTCGGTGCGGTTGAGAAGAACGGCCGTTACTGTAGAGATATTTAAGCCTCGCTAGACCGTTTTATTATTCAAGCAGATATTGGTCCTTCGAGCCGGAGCCGGAGCCGGCCTCAATCCACCTCTGATTCCAAGTATGTCGTAATATCTGCATTGCGTTAGGGATTTGAGAAAATTCACTGCTTGATGCATCATTCTTTACTAATTGTTATCACAGAGCTGCTACTTGAAGTGTCTGTCTAGTTGAGTCCCCCGGCTAGTGTGACATTTATTTACATTTATTTCGTTATATAAACTTCGTTTCTTGATTGTGCTCTTATCTCGGCGAAAAGATAAATTTTATACCCCTTGTAAAATTATTTATGATTCATAGATTGCTTCATATAATTTATTACTGTTTGCTAGTGAGAAGTATAATCAGGATTCCCAACCACACATTTTTTTTTGATAATTATTTTCGATTCTGTAAATGAGAGATTTAAATTATAATTATTTAGAACCCGTGATTTCTGGTACACCATCAGTATTGCCGTTCTGCCATTATTCGATTGTTACTATGTTTCGATAACGAATATTTCGATAATCCCCATTGCTAACTGTCGATAACTTCGTCGACGTTATTTTAAAGTGATCGTAGTACAAAATATAAAATCTTTCCTATTTGTAAATTCTTATTCAACTAACACTCCATCGCATATTAATTTAATTCTTATTTACCTTTTTCCTTCTTCTTGTTCCAATTCCTATCAGAGGAAAACTATCGTTAGAGCAATCTTCTCCCTGCAGACGGCAGTCCGGAACAGTGGCAGTTTTTTGTAGATTTGTGCAGTGAATTCCCATAAAAAAGGACAAATTAAACCAAACTTGCTCATAATTTTACCACACTTCACACAGCACGCCATATTAATCGCGTGCTGAAAAATCCACCCGTCCGTATAGGTAATACTGCCAGAGAGCGAGTCCGAAATGAATTCCAAATGTGCGTTATAAATTAAGCGGCTATGGGACTTTCTTTCTTAAGAAACAGTTCATACAAAAATGCTCGTGGTTTTTCGGTTTCCCTTGCCGAGTGTGCAAACCTTGGGAATCTATTAGGTGACCGTGTGCGCAGCGACTATGGAGACTTGTTAAAACCAAATTTGTACGCAATATTATTTATACGATAAACAATTTATTTTCTGTGACTATTGTGTTTTGAGTTGTTATTAAAATAAGTTAATGAGATGTTACTTTTTTATATAAATTTTATAATTTTCGTTGTACGCGCTTGATTGATATTTTGGATGGGTTCCGTTTTATAGAGTTACGCGATGAAATGTTGTTTATATATATATATAAGGAGCGTTGTAGAAAAATATACTTGGAAAAGTGGATAATGGACCCAAAAAGGTTGAGAACCTCTGCTCTGCTACGTTTTACATCATCTTTCCTGATTTTTCAGTTAATAGTTATGTTGTATCGGTCGCTCTTTACTATGTGACCAAGATATTAGAGTTTTCTTCGTTTTATGTTGTTGTTTTTTTTTTGTCTTAACTGCTCCCAACTGTCTGGAGCCAGTGAGACTATGGCATCCCTAATTGGAGTATATTGTGAGGCTGGAGGTATTCAGGAGGGGAAGGAGATGGGGAAGAAGATCTGGTCACCAAATACGGCTAAAACCATTTCAAGTAACGTTTCAATTCTGAATGGTGGTATTTCACCATGGGGATACCCACAGTATCTACCAATCTGGAACGTGCCGCAAATATACTTACTACATATTATTTTAAATTGGTAAATTGTGAAATAACACAATTTGCTATAATACATTTTGCTATATATACAATACGCGTAAATTTATATAAAAAAAATTAAAAAAATCAAATGAAATGAAATTTACTTGCGCCCGCCGGGGTTTGAACACGCGCCTTTAATATTCGTAGCCAAGGATCTTAACCACTCAATTACGGAGACCGTCAGATATGTTTTATATATTGAAACTCTCAATTTTTATCATTTTTTTATTATTGTTTTTTTTTTTATTTTACGTGAGAAAAAAATACAATGCAAAAAGTCACGATAAACTCCTTTTTTGTAGTTTGTCTAACGGGAGCTTGTTATTCAAAACTTAAAATTTACAGACAAGGTTACAAAATATGTAAAATAAAAACATTAAAAACATATGTAACTAACTTAAAACATAAATATTTCTCAAGAATCTTACTCTAAAATATTTCTAAGAAAATAAATTAAATAAAAACTTAAACGAAAGCAATAAATCATAAATAAAATAATATTTCCTTATTATCTAATACAAATAGCTTCTTTCAGGGAGCCAAGTTTTCAATGTGTTTATTAATGATTTAGTTTTAATTATTCAGTAAAGAGCTTCAAAATTAGTGGTACCTACTCTATGTAGGGTGAAGGATGATCCTATACTTTTCCAAAAAAAATTGTTTGTACCAATCATTTCTGAACCCCTTTTTACATTCTTTTTTTCGAATTTATCCACAACAATTTTGAATAATATAATTTATTCCATATTTCATCGCCAAAATTTAACCCGTCACCTGTCACGGAGGTCTGTGTCGGACAGCGGCGGTGCGATACTTTTTTTTTTTAAATTTGTTAGAATCTGTCAACCGCACTTTTTCTCCCCATCTGAAAAACGGGTGTTCCAGCAATTAAAAAAATCGGCCCGCTGTCAGCACTTGACTCTTTCAATTAACAGTTGTTTATTTTATTTACCCACTCAAATGGGTGATTAAAACTTCTAGATTGGATTTGTTCTAACTTCCGTCTTTTCATTTAAGCTCCAAAAACCACATTTCTCTCTCGGTGGGTGTTTTTTTCTATTTTCACTTGGATGCCATCAAAACTTTGATCATATTCTTGCAATTTGGTTTAAATGGTGGTTGTATATTTTCTTGTAAAATCCACTTACCCAATTTATTCTTAGCGGCAATAAGTTGAATTATTTTATGCAAATAATCCTTTTGGACCAAAAAAATGCACTCAAACTCAAGCGAAGCCGGGTGGTAACTAGGTTTTGACTCCCAATATTAACAGAATTTTCTTTTTCCCTTGTCTTCCGCCAAACAATTGCCAAATATTGACTAGTCCCAAAACCATTCGTGTTTAATTCATTCTGTGTTATTGATTATTTTCCTGTCCTAGACATCCATGAATTGCATCTAGTTGCAAGTCAATAGTTATAAATCAATCAGAAGGGTGCAGGTTCGAGTCCTGTCGGCGACATTTATCTTTTCTCGGAAGGTTCTTTCAATTTGGATGAGTGTTTCAGGCTAATAATTATTGTTAATAAAAATAATTGTTACCCTTTGCGCTATGCACAAAAATTTTGTCTTAAAAACTTTAGTTTATCAATTAATAGTTATAAATCTTACTTATAAGGCATTAGTAATAAATTTTAGCTATAAGGTATTAGTTTAAGTGATATTGTATATAAAATATTTGTAAAGCGCCCTTGAGGTGATTTTCTCACGAAAACGGCGCTATAGAAGTAATCCAATTATTAATATTATTAATCTAAATGCCATATTTCATCACTCTCTTCTTATAGTAATAATATTTATATCATTTGTATAGCGCCGTTTTTTTGATAAATCACCTTAAGTGTGCTGTACGAATATTATATTCTCCGTCTAATTATGTTCAAACAGATACAAAAAAATATACTTACCTGGCAGGCTCTTCAGATGAACACAGTTTGGTTAGAAAATTTGAATGTAGAGAAGACGTGATTTTTACAGTTGCTATTTTATCCTTATTTTTTATTGATATTACATTTATTAGAAGATTGGTGGCACAAGAAGAGTTGGTATTTATTTTAAATATTTATAATTTCTAGGACTGGAGAATATTTATAAAATGACCATAAAAAGCTTTAGAAGTTTTTAATAGATATTTACTCTTTTTACACATTTAGTTATTTACAGTGTTGCGTGCTGTAGACGCATTTGCGCTACGGTGCGTGAAAAAAAATACTTTTTCTGTAAGTGAGTTTAGGTAAGTACTAACTAACCGGCTAGCCTAGCTTTTTCTTCCATTTATGGATATGAATGTCTGAAAAGATGAGTTTTATGTTTAGCTTTGAATTCTGTCGAGTATTTGATCATTCTTAAGCATGCGGCAGTTCATTCCGGGCTTTAGGTCCTGATAATTCGAAAGCACGATCACCGAACTTAGTATCAGGTGTGCGCTTTGGTTCCTTCAACCTTCTGATAGCTGATGACGCTGCTGACCTAAGGGTGGACTGCCGTGAATTGGTATTTTCAGGAATACACATTTCCTATAAGTAAACCAGAGTCTTTCCGTTAAGTGACTTAAACACTTACAGTAAATATTGTTACTCTAAGCTTGAATACCATCGAGCAGAGCTTGAATTGAATTATTTTAATATAGTTGAGCCAGTGGAGATTTTTTAGATTCTCTGAAATGTGGGAATATTTAGATAAGGCGGTGATAAGTCTTGCCGCATCGTTGAAAACGGATTGCAATTTGTTAATTCGGTATTTAGGGAGACTTGCATATATCCCATCCATATAGATCACGTCGGGGTCATCACTTTCTATACTTTGATAGGATGTACTATGGCAGGTTTGTAGGAGTGATTTGTCATCGGTAGGTGTACCAAATTATTTTAAAATGATAATACGTCTGCGTTTGTAAGTAGGCTAGTTAGTTCGTTACAAAGTGGACCGTAATTTCGTTGCAAAGTTGGGGAGCTACTTTACGAACACATACACTGCACCGAATGCGATAATTTATGGTTTTGATTCCTTATTTCTAAAACTTGATGGTTATGTATCCTTGTTTCAGACCCGCGACAATGAGACCGCCCTACACTGCGCGGCGCAGTATGGGCACACGGCCGTGGTGGTAATGCTGCTAAACCACGGCGCGGACCCCACCGTGAAGAGCGTGCGGGAAGAGACCGCTTTGGATCTGGCGTCGCAGTATGGGAGGTATGTAGCCAACCGTCCAATCAATCCTCTCATCAATAATCTACTTAAGACTTACGTTAAGTCTACCGCACGTAGTCAATCACATTTCCGTGGTTGGTCATCCAAACCCCACCATGGCACCGCATCCCAGGTTGAGATTCCACGCGGGAAAATGCCAGATGACAGGATATCAAATATCATGACCATATGTCCATTGGAAGCCACTTGGAGGCAGATTAGACAAGAAGGTGAACTGACAACGTGGAAGAGCGTTGGAGCAGTTTGGGAAAGATTGGGGACCCCTTCACGAATTTCCTTTGCCTTGCTTAGTCATTTGTTTCAATCATTGGGCCTTCCCATTCTGCCCCATTTCCCTTTCACGCAATTAGTCCACCTCTTCCTCTCTCTCTGCTGCAGGGTTGCTTTTATGACACCCACTTGGTCATGATTTTGGGTGTCCTGTCATGTGTATTTTTTCTACTTGGCCTACCCATCGCTGCCTCTGGGACCTACGGAGTTTGTTTCATGTTTTTCTCTTTCTTATTTTCTTTTCACTATTTACTATACTCTTTGAATGTTCGTTCTTTTCTTAATTTATGCATTTTTTTAAGGTTGGAAACAGTGGAATTGTTGGTTCGCACCCACCCTGAATTGTTGGAACTCTACAGACACCCCAGAGGAATCCTTCCCCACACCCCCTTACACAGGGCCAGCAAAAACGGACACAAGTAAGTTACCATCACTGTATCACTTTTAATGGGAATTGTCTATTCGAACAATTTTTACCAGACTTCTGGTGTGAACAGTGACTTGAACAATGTGGCGAAGTGCTGTTGCAGACTCTTTGAATTTTCTTCTCGACAACATCCAACACTCTTCCACTCTTCTTAGTGAACTCTTTGAACCGCGGCGCAGCTCTGTTCTGAAAAGTGTTTTATCGTTATTGGTTTTGTTCCTTCTCCAGAGGACTTTCTATTAAGAAATATCTTTGTGATTCCTCCGACAATTTCCTGGCTTACAATGGGGGCTCCCAAAATAAACCATATTATATAAAGTGTATTTTTTACCATCTTCAAAATATGTACCCTTCATTTGATAAAAAGATTTCTCGATTTGCTTTTTACTAAAAACAGTTTTTGAAGTCATCAATATTGTGTGCCGTTTTGTGCTTTTCTCGTTTTTTGTTCTGTTTCTTCCACATTGACAAATCGTTTCCCTTACTTAATTAGTTCAGGGTAAAGGAAACGTAATCACGCTCACGGATGGCGTCAATTTAAATTTATATAAAAATACACTTTAGCACGTAATGCCTTTAAATATTGAAATGAATTGTTTGTTGGCGGGTGTATGAAATGGAAAAAAAATTACTTCAAAAAATTGAATCTATTATTGTAAAACTAACATATTTTGCAATATTTTTATAAGATTTTTGAAGGACTTGAACTTTAAACTTACAATGACAATTTATTCCATTTCACCCACCAACAAACAATTCATCTCAATATTTAAAAGCATTAACTGCTAAAAGTATTTCTTTTTTAAAATATTTTATTTAGCGCCATCTGTGAGTGCGTTTAGCCTTAATAACAAGTTTTGTCGAATTAGATTCTTACGAAAGATATCACCCAAATATGCGGGTGTCATTCATTCCTAAAATGATTTAAACTTTTTCTAAAATGTCTGTAAACTAAATTGAGAAACCTCGTCGAATTGATTTTTCTCTCATTAATTAGATGTCTTTACAAAATCCCATCGTCGCTATAAATATATTTGTCTCTGCGCTAAGTTTTCTAATCAACATTGCAAATAAACTGATTAGCTTAGTATTGAAATGCAAATTCCACCAATCCCGTAAGCCGTCTCCGAATGCCGCGCTACGATTGGTCCGTGGATTTTGCGGGAACCGAGCGGGTAATCCGAAAAAGGAACGGAACAAAACAAATATGAAAATTATGGGAATATGGATGTAGGGTTAATGAAGAAAGTTTGACAGATTTCGAAGTGGATTTTGTGAATATTTGACGACATTATTTTCGGCTGACGGTTTTGATTTTTTTTAAATATAAGAAATATAAATATTTTAATTCACGTAGATAAATTGTTTTAGTAGTTCGTTTTTCGCCTTAACCGCTCCAGAAACTATCAATATCATCAATTAATAATAATATTTGGATGATTTGTATAGCACCGTCTTTGTGTAAAATCACCTCAAGTGAATTTACGTCACTGATTCGTCCAATTGATCGTTTTCAGAGCGATTGATGCGATTGACAATTGCAACTCCTTAATTATTTTTATTTCAACGGACCATTGTCCAATTACACGAAATAAATAACGCAAAATGAGATAAACAAGAACTACTGAATAATAACATCACATACACAATACACCAATGAAGCAATGACAAAATTAGGACAAAAATATGCCATCTGAGAGAATATTCAAATCAAAGCCTGGACAAGGTTTTGGTAGTGTCCATGATGGTAGACATTATTAGATTAGAGGTTTATTTTCGTAAATCCCGTCACAATGTGGATTAACCGCAGTTTGAAAATGGCCTTGAACGCCGAAACAGCTGTCACAATAATAAATACTAAAAATGCTTGTAGAACATTATTTATAACATTAATAAATTTGATTTACATTAAAAAAAGATTTAAATCATTGCAATATCACAGTATCATTCACGCATATTTTACTACTTATTCATTAATACAGTCTCCGTTTTGTAAAACACGCCACACTAAAAACAAACCTTATTCATATAAAAATAATACCTACATCGTATGAGACACTTCGGTACTCTGTTATTCAAACAGTCTAACAACTGCAAGCAAACGCTACCAGGAACAATGGCTTTTGTCCTTGGTAAAAGACTTCGTATTTTGCTCTTGGGTATTGTTAACTTCATTTGTATTAATTTGTTCTTTGTCATTTGGTTTACCAGCATATATGTATTACAAATATTTGTTCTGGACCTGCGATGCGTCACTTCCAGCATCTGTATCTGTATCTGTAGACAACTTTATTGTATTATTGTATAGTTATTCTAATATTTATGGATAACCAATACTTGCTTAAAATTGGCGTATTTAATGTAGTTTTACCTTGAATTGGTGGATATTGTGAATCCATAATATCAAGCATTATTTATTCTAACCCTATTCTGACCACTGACGTTCATATTTGTTCTGTGATGGGTACCTTAAGGTTAAGAACGTATAAATAGAATGTAAAAGGAGCACTGTAAGAATACCACTGAATGGAGTTATTTAATCTTTTTTTTTAATATTCAATTTATTTTTTATAACTTATTGAAGTTTGTAATATTTAATCATGAAGAAGATAATATTAACACATCCCAATTGTACCACGAAACCGAAAAAACAATAGATATTAAAAATATTTCAGTCGCATCTGGGACTCGAACCCAGGACCTCTACCTATCCGGGGTAACCGCTTAACCAACTTAGCTAATGAGACCAGTTCAATTTACGCCATTTACAACGATATCATACTTCAAGTTCAAGATTTGTTAATATTATCCTCCATTTTTTTAAATCCCAAAGGATAACAGCTAATAATATGGGATTTATAAAAAATGGAGGATAATATTAACAAATCTTGAACTTGAAGTATGATATCGGTGTAAATGGCGTAAGCAGCCAATAATGTGGGATTTATAAGAAATGGAGGATAATATTTTGTTTCAGTTTATTTACTGCAACCAGACTCGGTTTTAACGCTAAATTGTCGACTTCAATTTACTTTCAAATTGGCACTTCTCGTTATTAATCGGTTCACTGTATACTCGCCCGAGTATATCAAACTACGCGAATATCATCTTTAGTAGTTTGACATTTCGATGTGTCGCTTCATCTAAGTTTTTTCAGCGCCTTGAAAGGTCAAATGTCGACATATTGTCTTTAAGAAGTATGATGAACTCAATGGCGACATTCTCGCAAAACTATCCACTTACATTCCTTTATTCTTTGTACGACCAGAGCTTGAGGTTGAATTCAATTTAATATTCCATAACTATGTTACTATTTTTCAAGTTAGTTTTTTTTAATCTACTTCAAAAATGGCTAAAGAGGTACAACCATTACAGTATTTTTTTTAGTTTCCCTTATTAATCCGGCAATTTTGTTTTGTTTTTGTTTTTGTAGCTTTATTTAGATGTAAGCAAATTTTCATACATCTAGTAATAAAAAACATATAAGATACATAATAAAATAGAGTCATAAAATTATAACGGAAAGAATACAGTTAATAAAAAAAAAGAAATACAGTTACCCCAGTTCAAAAAAAAATAGGGTTTAAGAAATACAGTTAATACAAATAGAAATACAAGTCATAAATTTTTCTTTATGTATATAGCACATGTTTTACGGAAAGTGCGAAGACTTGAGGCTTCCTTTATGGAATTTGGTAGGTTATTATAAAGTTTTTGCCCTTTATAAAACACGCTGTTCTGTGTACACGTAAGTTTTGTTTTGGGAAGCCTGAAGTCTCGGCAACTCCTCGTAGGATAATTGTGAATATTTTCATGATACATAATATTAGTTTGCAAATATTTTTGCTCAACAACAAAACATTTATTGATATATTTATATCTATTCTCTTCTATCTATATATAAAAATGAATGTTTGTTTGTCTCTCTGTCCTCGATTTTCTCGAAAATTACTCTACCGGTTTCGCTGAAAATAGCACAATTTTTTCTTATTAATGATTAACCTTTAGAGGTTAGTTTGAATGAAATCCAATACGTAAAACTGTTGCTATAGCGTTTTAAAATTAGTATGAAAAACATTGAACCCGCCATGTTGTATAGAGGTTATCCCGTAGATATACCACTCTGGTTAGCCACAGATTACATATTCAAAAGAAGAAGGTTTGTTTGGTAGAATATTTACAAAATGGAAAACACAAGTAGGTAACTACTTAAGAACATTATTATTTAGGTGTATTTTTAAATAATAAATGTTTGTAATGAAATAAAATTTTCAAATTAATGTTTCTTTGTTTAGAGATAATAATAGTCATCACCAGGCATTACTTCCGCTGTCAAATCAATTATGGCACCAAAACGACAAGCAAACATTCACAACTTCATAACTTTAATCCAAAAAAAAAAATCCGAACAAGGCCGGGTACACATCAGCTAGTATATTATAAATTTATATTTATTGGCGAAGCTATCAGTGAAATCACTACTTCAATTAAACTATACTACGAATCGGTTTACATTATGAAAACCAATAATATATGATTTCGATAAATTGAACTATTTTATAGAAATTCCTTTGATAAGAATTCAAATAAATTTCTTAATTATCTTGTAAAAACTATGAGAGTCAACTACAAAAAATATTGTTTTTCAGTAGAAAATTATGAACGCATGTAAAAAACATTTTTTTTAAATACTGCGTTTTTGCTAAGATTATTTGCGAGATATTCCTTTGAATATTTTTTTCTTTCTTACAAAATTCTTATCAAAATAAATAAAAACACGCTTTTTGCCCTTACAACAAACATTTCCAGACTTCGCTTGCCAAGCGAATTTTATGCCTTTCACCCATATTTGTGGTGACATAAGACACACGGCTCGTAGCAAATATTTTTGGCTGGTATATTCCTCTTAATGCGTGCCGTCAAAATCGTAGCTTATCTAGAAGTTCTCCATGATTTGCAGGGTGTGTACTTATAAAGTTTTTTTCATATTTTGGCCATGGTCAAAATTCGACGAAAACAATATTTACCTTTTCCCACATTTTTTTCCAAATTTATCTCAATACGAAAATCCACAGCTGATGTTTTTTTTATGTCTTCATAAATCAAATTGATATTTGAAATTAAATTTAAAGCAAGTTAAATCTTTGAACCGTTTTTTGTAACATTATTTTGCCTTCAACATTTTAACATCTTCGTTTGTTTGACCATCGTGCAAACAAACAATATCGTTGTTGCACTATCGTGTTTTTACACGCAGTTTCAGTGATATAGGTGAATACACATTGTTATTTGTAACTAAATAATTCATAAACTTTATTGCGTACACCACACATGTTGTAAACACATTTATTAGAGATTGTATATATACGAGTATGCAGTGGCGGCTCGTGGCTTTTGAGTGAGCTAGTGAGCTAGGCAGTGCCCTACCATCTAAATCTCCATACAAAAAATTGAAATTTTGAAAAAAATTAAAAATCAATTTCAGCTTCAGCAACATCAATAACGTCGTATTTTCCAATCTTAGCTCTCTAGCTCACTCAAAAGTCACGAGCCGCCACTGCGAGTACGATATATTATGTATGATGCTTTTATGTAAATATTTTGTTTGTGTTTCTAAAAAAAATTAAAATTACGTAGTTTTTCGCTGGAAAACTACCGTTTGATTAGCCGCTTAATTTAACGAAATTATAGTTATTTTTAACGTGTCTATTAAGGCTAATGAATAGTGCAGAAATGCCATATAAATTTAGAATCGAGTAATAACTATTGATCTTTATGTATAGAACGCTCGTACGGCCGTAGGTAGGGCTTCCACAAACATAATACATAACGTACAATAATGGGGTAGAATAGGAGTAGCTAGATTGATGACTAAAACATTACAAGAATAATTGTAGTGGCTTACTTTATTAGATACATACAGAAATAAATATATTTGTAATTTCTACAAACGATTGGTTTTCACTTTGTGGCGTCATTATTAATAAATTAATTAAATAATATACTTTTTACAGTTTTATTCTGAGCTTGATGAAATTTTCCACACTTGACTTTCAAAATAAGTGAAAAATCACTGCCTACATGAGATTTCGAAAATCCACCCCATCCCCCTTTTCGATCCCTTAAAGCAAATTTTTTGTTATTCCATAATGAAATTTGCACACCTGACGTTCAAAATAATAGTAAATTACTGGAAATGGGTAACACATTACAACCTCAAAACTTTACTCCAAGCCGTCAATAACCCCGGGCAATGCCGGGTACTTCAGCGAGTACACAATAAAAACCTGAAATCCGAACATGATCTTACGTTTTTTGCAATGAATTTTATGATGGTTTGTATATGATGGTACCGAATGAAGAAAAGCGCTATATTAGAACAATTAAAAACACCAAACTACAAAATCAAGTCACTCCAATACGGATTGTGTTTCCGGACTGAAAGTCGAACATACGGCTCCGTTCGTAGCAGTTTCTTTGTTGTCGGTCAAGTTACCACATAAATCTCAAACTCTTTCATATAACATTATAAAAGGACCACTATTCTATAACTAAAGTTAATATTAACTGGTGTGAGCTGTGGGTGGCAATGGCAGAGTAGTCGCCTATACGTTTAAATGAGTTAAGAAAGCACGCGCGTTGCATATACCTTTTCGAAGGCTTTAAATCACGTCATTGTTGATATTTGTGCTAGTACTGAGTACACCGTTTATTAGTTTATTTGGAATCTTTGAAAAGATATCCACAATTTCGTTGTGGTTTTTATGAGTAATTAATAGAGACCTGAAAATTTCGCGTTTTCGATAACACGAATTTCGTTCTTTTTCGCATTAAATGTAAATTTACCCAGTTTCACGCGAAATTCGCACTTATCGGGTAAATAACACGAATTTTATTTTTCACAAGGTATTCTGGGATCTTAAATCAGAAATTATGATTTTGCCAAAAACAATTATATTAATTTAATTGAAGATATTTTTAATAATAATCACAAAAAACATTTTTTTAATCATAAATTTTTGTTGTAATATATCTCGTGCCAAAAAATAACGTGAATTTTACCAAAAATAACGCGAATTTCATCGAAAAATCAGGCGAAATTTTCGTGTCACCATTTCTTCCGCTGTAACAACCACAGTATGAAATTAACATCATCACCAAACTGCCAACACCTTCACAGACCTTTTCTGTATATTTAAATCTCTCCGTCCTGCATCAAAGCAAACATATTTATAAATTAATTAAATAATACACTTTTTACTCACCACTTTATTAATATAAATATATCTACATGTTTCAAAAGCGATGCTTTCTTCATCATCAATATATAGAATAGTAAAAATAGTAATGTCAAGTATAGACAAATTATAAAAATTGATCCTTCATCATTGTCTATACTCGACATGAAAGGGTAAGGGGTGGTTTTTCATGTCTCATGTAGGCAGTGATCTTTCTCTTATTTTGAAGTTCAAGTGTGCAAATTTTTATCAAGGTCAGAATAAAAGTGTAGATTTGTATAAAAGCAATCAAACAGACATTCTTATGTATGTATAATATTAATATTTGATGTAATACCTTTCTCATAGCATATTATTTTTCCACCAGGGCCGTAGTCATGGTCCTCTTGGCGGCCGGACACTCGCCGAGCGCGCGCACGCCTAACGGCACCGCGTTGCACGAGGCGGCTCTGTGCGGCAAGGCGGCGGCTGCTCGCGCGCTGTTGGCGGGCGGCGCCGATGCGCGGGCGCGCGACACGCGCGGCGCCACCGTGCTGGATGTGCTGGCGCAGTTCCCCGAGCGCGCCACGCACGAGATCGTGGCGCTGATCAACAGTAAGTAACCTAATTTTTCCTTCAGCAGATTTCTAATACTCAATTGGTTATTTGAACATATTCACGAATATGGGCTTTTTCTTCTATTAATTGATGGTAGTACCCTTAAATTTCCTATCCACCACTTTAAATCATTCACGGTACAAACCGCATTCCGATAACCTACGGAGGGGTTCCCCGTCCAAGACCACCTCCAAAGTTCAAAGTAGAATTAAAAAGGAAATACCACCAGCTTTTTCCATCGCACCCATTGTCAAATGTACCAACAAAATAATATTATTTAGTCAATTTATTTTAATAACTTATTGAAGCTTATAAACGGTTTATTACCTTCAATAAGTTATTAAAATACATTAAATATTCTTTCTAGACTTGCAAAAGTAGTCAATATATGTCCCATATAAATGAAATCAAATAGGTATATCCGAGACATTATCTAGATTGAAATTATATTCTGGTAGAACTTTGTAATCGTCATAAAGATAGCTTCCAATAATTGGGTACTTAATGGGGGATAATATTGACAAGTCTTGAATTTGAGGTATGATATCGATGAAGATAGCGTAAAGTGAACTGGTATCATTAACTCAGTGGGTAGAGCGGTTGTCCCGGTAAGACAGAGGTCCTGGATTTGATTCCTAGATGCGACTTTTTTTGGTATCGTATTTCATTTAGTTGATATTATCTTCTTCAATGATTAAATTTTATTTAGATTTTTATACAACAAAATTATAACGTGGCATGTTTTTTTCTCGTTATCAATCATTTGTATACGGTTTAAGATAGTTATAGGATGCGCTGTGCACGTCATGCTTTCATTTTTTTTTTCATATCGTCTCGTACAGCCATTCTGATGGTCGTATTTTTTGCTCTTATCTGTTATTTGTCATCATATACGTATACCTACGCCAAAGTTTGCAAATGATCGCCTTAAATTATTATTAATACGTTACTATCCATTATAATCCATTAATGACTGTTTATTTTGTTTCACTTTGGAGATTTATGGTCGATTTTGTCTTAGTGATAAATAACACAATGTGAGGTATAAGTGAAACGATCACCTGACCTATTGTCATGTGTAACAGTGTTCAAGGTGAGATATGTAGGGACATCTTGTCGGCAAACTAACTAGCCTCTGATTAAAAGATTTTTTTTAAATTATTTTAATAGACAAATAAGATAAAGCTTTTGCCATAACACCTGAGGTTCTACTTCATTTTTTTCACGTGTGCCTATTTGGTTTTTTTTTTACTTTGCCATATTCTTTTATCAACTACTACCTGAACTGCCCGGCGTTGCCCGGGGTTATGAATGGTTTGGAGGAGTGTTTTGAGGTTGTTATGTGTTACCCCTACCCCAGTAATTTTCTTCTTATTTTTAACGTCAAGTGAACCAAAATTCTACTTTAAGGGATGGGAAAGGGCGATGGGGGATGGGGGGGTTGTTTTTCGAAATCTCATGTAGATAGTGATCGTTCTCTTATTTTGAAAGACAAGTGTTCAAAATTTCATCAAGCTCGGAATATAACTGTAGATTTGTATTAAAAAGAAACACACCGCCCGCCCGGGGCATGCTTCTTTATATAACTACTTATTAACGTAAAATAAACGACACTTACTAAATTGTTTTTTTATACTATTTATATTGTCACTTAGGTATTGGAGTGGGGTTGTATTTTCCATGATAACTTTGTAATAATGTTAAATTACTCCTTATTTCCACAGAATACCGCTCAAGCAACGGCACCGACAGCTCCGGCGAGGATCTCCCACCCATCCCGGTGGCGGGAGACAGTCCCTACGACAATGTGCGCCCACCGGGGTCGGGCCAGGTGCCGCAGGGGGCGCAGGGCCACACGGGGGCCCGCCGCCCCCCCCAGCCCGGCGTCTGGGAGCGGAGAGGAGAAGACGAGAGGAGGGTGTCGGCCACTTCGAATATTTCTATGTGAGCCAATTTTTCTTACTTCATGAGTTGTTTGAATTTACTAACCCATTCGTGTCACTTAACAGATAATCCAAAGAAGTTTGATCGATACCGGTTAAAAAAAGAAAACTGCAAAAGAACTTCTTTGCTTCCTATATTTGAATTTTTTTGATTAATTTCAATACTCCTACAACCACTTGCGGTGGAATTGTGAACTACAAAATAAAATTAATCCTTCTTGAATTTACCACAGCGGCAATAGTGTTTTTTTTCCATACAAATTTTATATATAACTTAATATTTTAGTAAGGTTACGAGGAATATCTACGCGGCCTGTTTCATACAAAACTTAATATTGGATTTGGGGCCAAAATACTCACCTAAACCTATTGATATTTATTTTCATCAAATATCTAGGTACAGGTTAGAAGTATAATATTTTTTTTCATCGTACTAAATATAGGAGCCATTAAAGAAATAAAAATTTCCCGATTTCAGAGGCAAATTTTCCAGTTATTTGGGGGATAACAGTGATTAAAAAATAAAAGTTTTACACCGTTCTGTTATGAAAATGTAATGAAATATAAAATAAAATAAAGTGTTAAAATAAGCATTATGATGGACTTAAATTTTGATGTTTCTTTTTTACTGTACATAATTTAAAATATAGACCCGAAAAAACGTTTATTTTTAAAGATGTTTTTAAGATTTTTTTTATTTAATCATATTTACTTAACAAATATAACAATTCACTTTTTTTACCATAAACCCACAGATAATTATCAAAGTCGCCTCTAAAATCATCAGAAATTGATTACTTTAATGGCCTTTCATAAATTAAAACACAAATAAATAAAATACTTTTAATCCGTACTAAATATTTACTATAGCTTTAATTTAAAAAAAGATCATTCGGTTTGGGTGGGTATTTTGGACTCAAATCCAAAATTAAATTTTGTATGAAGTATGAAACGGGATGTGCAGCCGTCCCCCTTGAAGGAAAGGAGGACGTTGGAGAGAAATTATTTACTAATTCGAAATAATAGTAAATTTATTACACATTTTGAAAAACATATTTATTACATTTTTTTATTTACATAGCCTTATTAAAATCAAATAAAAAATATTACCTTTTTTTGACCGTCCTACGTATGTCTCACAACATATTTTTTTATGTATTGAATATCTTCAAAATGATTTTTAAGGTTTTTCTTTAAATTGCCGAGTTTAAATTTCGAAATAAAAAACAAAAGATCGTAGTTTCATATTTTCATAGACACCAACTTTAATGTTTTTTTTTGTTTTTTTTTTATTGCGTTTTGCAAAACTTTGGTTAAGTTAATTAAAAAAGGCGTACCGGGAAATGATTGTAATTATTTTTCTCCGCTTTTTAAAATTATTTTCGTATTTTGTAATATATACATAGGACTGTCAGAAAAAGTCATATTTCTGATTTGATTTTGATAAATGCTTTTCCTATGTAAATTTTAAAAATGTATAATAAATTTTTTTTTCTGTTTAAAAACGTTATTTTTTATCATATTGTTTAATAATATTACCTTTATAATTAGTAAATAACGTCCCTCTCCCCCATTAAGTCAAAGGTCTTCGTTTCAAGATTCCACGCAACTAAATTTTTTTTCAGAGAATAATTCACAGTTGAATATTGCCGACGCGAGCGGTTCGCTTTTCTGGATCGTGGTACCGAGCATTTAATCTGCACATTGATACAAATATATATTTTTTAAATTATGCTTAAATTACTTATTAATTGATAAACTAAAGTTTTTTTTAAGACAAGATTTTTGTGCATAGCACAAAGGGTAACAATTATTTTTATAAACAATAATTATTAGCCTGAAACACTTATCCAAATTGAAAAAAACCTTCCGAGAAAAGATAAATGTCGCCGACAGGACTCGAACCTGTGACAGTTTACAGGTGAAATATAATAATAAAAAACAGTAATTATTGAATGAAACACTAGTATATATTGATTAACTTGGCGGGTTTGCGATAAGCCGACGTAGCTCAACGGTAGAGCATCTGACCGGATATCAGAAGGATGCAGGTTCGAGTCCTGTCGGCGACATTTATCTTTTCTTGAAAGGTTTTTTTCAATTTGGATGAGTGTTTCAGGCTAATAATTATTGTTTATATAAATTAAATTACTTGTATAGTGTGTATCCTGATGAGGGAAGCTTGGTTTCCGAAGCATGTTTTTTATTTATATATTAAACAGTGATGTACACAAAATATTTCTTATTAATTTCATTTTATAAATATCTTTTTAATTAATTATTTATTCTCCACGTGCATTTTTTTAAATGATGTGGAACAAAAGAAATATAATAGACCTAAATATCTTTTGCATCTGCGGCTTAACTTAAGTAAAGAGTCTGGTGAATTTCATACGCCGGGATACAGGATGGGTTGTTGTGGATTTGCATAAGGGCTGTATAAAGCCTGTTGTCATTAGCGGCTTTTCCAGCCAAAGCTAAGGGCTCTGGGCCCTTGTGCCGCGTCCTTTGACGGGAGGACGAGAAAGGGAAGAAGGTGAATGGAATAAAAGAAAACATTCAGCATTGTTAGCTTTTTCGTTACGATTCTAATCGCTTGCATTTTTGAAAGATTCTTTGTAATTTAATAATACCTATAAATTGTTTAAAAAAATATATTTTTATTTGCTTTTGATTCAATCAACTGTACGCGCCACTGCACAATGTTTCACGCTCATAAAACGAAGTGAGCATGAAAAACGTTGCATAATTAATATTTCTAATTTTCCAACTGATAATAATTCGTGGTGTAATTTTATTTTAATAATAAGAACCTGTGTTTAACCGACCGAGTCTTTTGGGGAAATATTTATTAATTGTTTTTGTGTTTAATTCGTAGAACTCCATGTTTTCTTTTTATTTTATGTAAATTAAATTTAATAATGTTGTTTTTAGTTTTTATTATTGTGGCAGCTGTTTCGGCGATAAGGCCATTTTCAAACTGTAAAAATATTTCTCCCATCCCGAAATGGACTCGTAAAAGTCATGTTATATCATTTCGTATTATAGTAATTAATTAATTAAACTGTGTTAGAAAGAGAAAAAACACGCATTTTATTGCCATTTAAAAGTTTACCATGCACATTTAAGAAAAATTGTCATTTATTATCAAAAGATTAGAGGGGTTATAAACAACCTTTATAACTTATTTCCACTTTTGATTTTTGACTAAACCCGTTTCACCTTGCAACAGGCATCTTCAGAAAATGTTTTTTATCCATGAATTCATTTTTAAATTTCTATGGCTGTTCGTTTTCTGCAAACATGCAAAATAATTGCGAAGGATTTTCCGAGTTCTGATATTTGCGGACATAATAATATGTTGTACTATAAAACATATTTTCATTTTAAAAATATAAAGGGTTATTTTCAGCAGTCGTTAAAAAATCTGTTTTGAAATTTTATTTGCATACTGTCCCCATCTTTATCTGCTCATTTTTCTGCCAGCTTTCCGGTTGCCCTCGACCTCTTGCATCATCCCCATCTCTCTCGTTTATTTGGTGGCAATATAAGTAATTAAAGCTCCTCCCTTCTTAGCATCCTTTCCCTTTGTGTGGGCGTAACTTTGCCAAAGCGTCTCTTCCTCATTAGCGGGGACCTCATTAGGATGTGACAATTTTAATAACATTTACCGTTTTAATGAAGGCCGCCATTCATTCAGACACCTTTAATCCTTGCAAAGGAGCCAGCTTTAGGCCATAAGAACTCTTACGTGAAGCGAGTTCTTTGATGTGTCCCCCTTTTAACTGGATCTTCTCATTCATAGTTTTATCACGTGTGAGGTGATGATCTTTTAGTAGCAAATGCCTAACACCGTATTAATGTTGGTATTTCTCCATCAAGAAATCTGTCCACGTTATAAAAGTTTTTAATCATAAATTCATGTTACCTAATAGAGTTTAGCACGAATACTCTGTATCCAATATCGAAAATATTTCTCTGTATTTATTGAAATTATGGTTTAATGGATTCAATGGTTTGGATTTTCAATGGAAGTTTGTGCTGTTTTTGTTTTGTCGCATTTTTATTATTACTCGATGTTTTTAGAATTTGATTTTATTAAGTAATAAAATTTAATTGAATAACTTTTACAGGAACTTTGAAGCTACATCTTCCCCAGGTAAACCTCCCTTGTCACAGACATCTCCTGCTACCGATCCCGGTTCCAAATCCAGATATATGCATTTGCTTTCGTCTAACTGCTTTGGCTTAAAATACAGGTCCACCTCAGCATCAAACATCAGTTCCAATTCTATAGGGTACTATAAAACCCCCAAACCTTCTATCAAAGAAGAAGATGAAACCCTTACTAAATCCATCCCCAATGTCTCTACCCTGCGTGTTGGCAAAAGTAAGTTCTTTAGAAGAAAATCTTCCGTTCCCGACAATCCTTCTCTCGTTCTTCAGGATTCTGATTTGAGTGTATCAAAATCAAACACAAAACCAAGGAGATATTCAAGTGTTAATGCTCCTTCCTTGCCTGATATTTTCGAGAAAATTGAAATCCCCGCATCATCAGATAGCGACGATTCGATGAAATCTTGCAATTCCGTTGCGAACCCTCTCTACTCCCAATGTGGAAGTGTTCAAGATTTATTGGAGCTTATGAAATCCCACAGTGAACGGGAAAGCACTCAAGAACCACAAGCACAATTGAAAAGATCCCATAGCGATGAAGAAGATATTGCTCGTAGGGAATTGGATGAAATGAGGGATATGTTCGGTGACGATTTAGGTGGTGCTATGGGGTCTCCGCTCCAGTCCGCTAGATCGTCCTTTGAATTCCAAAAGAATGAACCAAAAGGTGAAATAACTATCACCAAAAAGAGTCAGTCTTGTAATGAAAAAAAGGTCATCAAAAAGCCTTTAAGATTATCCCATTCAAACAGAACCCTAAAAAACTGGAATATCGAACAAGACGATTTCAAAAATGATATTGACTACTCAAATCTTGAAGTGCCAGTCTCCACTTCGAAAGAGGACAATCCGACTGGTTTAAAACCATCAAATCCACTGTACTACGCAATGCTAGATTTTACAACTAAAGCAAATTCCTATAGAAAGATTGAAAAAGAGAGACCCGAACACCACGTGTACGAATCTTACGATTTCGAAAATAACTATGACTATGAAGTCGTGGAGAGTCCCGTGCATGCGACTATTAGAGAAACATCTTTTAAACCTATTGAGGTTTTTAGAGAAAGTACTTCAGTTTTTGTTGAAGAAGATTTGACGTCTCTCCAACAGCCGGATGGCGGACCTATAACGGTTGTCAACATAAGTGATGAAATCATTATCGGTCCTCATTCATCCGAAGAATCATTGGATGATTTGTTGACTTTTAGAAAAAAAGTTGAAAAACCTGTTCCACCACCTCGCCCAAAAGGCATATTGATTCCAAAAATTATTCCTGCGCTTAAATCTGTATCGGACACCAGCAGGTCTCATAGTCTTTGCAGCACAACAAACTCCCGGGTATCTAGTGTCACGTCTTTCAGCTCCTGGGCACGAGACAGTCTCAATTCAAGCCAAGTAAATCGAGAATCACAGCTCTATGATGATGTTTTTACTAATGATGTACCGCCCTCTCCACAGTTACCAACGAAAGAACTTGTAGAGCTGTCATCCCCTCAGAGTGTCCAAAACCAATCACAAAGAACCAGTGTTGATTCTTTTGTAAGCGGATCCAGTATCTCCCGTCGGTCTAGTACTGAGCATGGATCTGAAAACTCCTATTTGCCCATGAATGCCGTTTTAGAGTTTTCTCGTGACGGATCTAAATCAAGCATTTCAACTCTTCGCCAGGTGACTGAACCAAGCGGGCCACATTATCAAAATATGGTTTTTGTTTCAAATTCTTCAAGTTCCACTTCTGAAGGAAAACTGACGTTCACTCGTCCGGCTGAGAAGTCTTCTTACCATGTCAGAGGGTCTGATCAGTGTATCTATGACAATCCAATTGAAAATGAATATATTTATGTTTTCAACCGGAAATCTGTCAAAAATATGGAAACTCAACCTTTCATCAGAGCTCGAAGAGGATTGGAAGCCGATTCTAAAATTTGTTTTTGCGAAAAAAGAAAAGAAATGGCAATGTATTTGAGTGCAGATAATTTATCGGCTGATAAAATTTCAACAAGGCGTTTTAGTAATGCGTCAAGTGGGAAGTTTGTCTGTTATTGTGAAGACTCCAGCTGTGATTCTCACCATTCTAAAAGAATAACTGACTCTTCACTCTTACTCTCGGCATCGTACTCTAAGCTGTCTCATTCTGTTTCATTTCCAAATCTCCTGTTTTCTGAAAATGAGTTAGAAAAGAATTACGCAACTTTGCCTTTACGAGCAAAACCTAGCCCATCGGCTGAAGAATTCAATATTGTTTTCAATACTCCGTTTGCCGATTCTGACGTGTATGATACACCGTCTGCTTTTGTTAAGTGCGTTGATGCTCCCTCGAACGAACGTGATTCCACAACTTCATCGGTGTCTTTTCATACAATTTCTGACAGATCACCCATTCCAACTGATCTTAGTTCGTATGTTAAACCCAATGTGTTCAGTTCTTTTTCGTCACCAACTGTACGAAGTGTGTCTGAAAATTTCGGCAAACCAACAAACGATTTTGATCCTGGAAACTTGTCACCATCAGATCCAAGGTTCTCCATGATTTCAAATGCGTCATTTTATTCTGCTTCTGAAGACATATACGTGGTCCCTGATCCGGCAGCACGCCCCGTTGATGACCTAACGCTTACAAACGTATCGAAAAGATTGTCGGAAAATGATAACGATGCAACACGGTCATCTTTATACCTATTGTCCTCCTTGCTATCATCATCCGACCAATCGTTGAATCATCCAACATACACTGTGTCTGAACCTAATTCCTCCTCCAACAGCATTGACGAAGACACCAGCCACGAATTTGTTATACAGGACGTTACCTCTGATACAACGTTCGCGGCTGGGTCTTCTGATTCGTCTGCCCGTGAAACTGGTACCATCGATGTAAATGTCGCTTCTTCTACATGTGTTTGTCCGCTTGATGCTAAGGGTGGCAGTTCATTGTGTGTTTGCAGCGGGTCGGACGGCGGGCACTTTCCCTACTCCAAATCCCAGCTGATGGACGGGAGCTACCACTCTGAGGAGTTGTGCTCCAGCTACCAGGGCAGGATAAGAGAGGCGGACCAGCTCAGTATTTCCTCTACGACTTCCAGCACCGGAGGCCCCAGTCCGAGGGAGAGACAGCGGTGTGGCACCAACGACTCCTCGGTCAGCGGGGGTAACATCTACCTCCCCATGGCCACTTCTGGGTATCACGCTCACAGTCCTGGATCCAACAACAAAGTTTCGGTAGGTTTATTTGATCGTTTTCACTTGATTTTATACATTTCTTTAACTGAGTTTCTGTAGGAAGGGGTGTGTTACTAATCCGAGTGCATTTAGAATTTGTGTTAAGAATCTGTTTGCTTTCTTGAATCCCACCTAATCGTTATTTTTGGTTGATGTCCCTTGATTTGAATTTCTGATTTACTTAATTGACCGTGAAATGGATATTTTAGGCTCCAAATAATATGATGGAAAATATCTTGCGAGGTAAAAAAATTGACAGAAAGTTCACCAATCACGATTGTTTAGTGAGACATACAAAACCAAAGTAGGGCTCACCTTTTTGTATCATTTTATGGCGTATTTCATTCAATGAAGTTCAAATGAGATAAAAGACGTTTGATCTGAAATCGACGATCTGTCATCGCTTGACTTCCTAACTAGAACGATCTGAACACAACGCATACTGCATCTTTGTTTACAATATAGTGTTTACATTCTAAACTTTCTTTCGCGAAGCTGTTGCTTTATGTTCCCGTGAACGATGAATCGCTCCAATGGCCCCGTTTTTCTGCTAGATTGTGTTTAATTTAACGGACCATGTTCAGTTTAACTAACACTAATTGGGCAATACGGATAATGAGCCTCTTGCCTGAGTATCTAATTGACTGTTTGAAACATCCGACTACAGATCACTAACGAATATGACAATTCACTTCGACTAAATCTGCTTAATTTATCACGATCCGTCAGTCCGTAGATAAGCTTCTCTACACATCGACAAACATCACACCTGATATCTCGGAAATAATTACTAAAATCACGTTTATTTATTTATTCTTAAATTAAAAACAAAAACATTAGCCACTCATCTCACTAGGACAATTATGTGTTGAGATGAGCGGCTTTACAATTTAATAATAATCAGTAAATACAAATAAGTAAATAATAATACATGAATAAAACTAAGTAAAGAATAGTAAATAAATTATAAAAATTAAATAATAATTAAATGAATCGAGATAATGGAAAAGTTCAAGGAGACGGAGAATGGTAAGGTTGGCAAGTAGGTTCCTTGCTATCCAAATCTGTTTACCAAAAACGACTAAAGCCATTCTAAGCAACGTTTCAATTATGACCGTTGTCTTTCACCGGGGTGATACTGGGAGTATCTATCTAAATTGTCCGGTCAGTGGCTGAGTTGGCATCGCGTCCGGGTCCCACCCAAGCGTCGTGAGTTCAACTCCTCGGCTGGCTAAGTCTTCCATCACGACACAAGCAACATCTTCCGCTTACTGTGATGGTTGTGTTCAATTATTATCAGGTTATTCGGTACCCGAGAATGTTTGTCTTTCTTTAAAAAAAAAAAAATAATTCCAGACAAAAATAAAAAATAATCATGAAAGATGCTCATTGAGCAATGGAGATAATTTTCATGGCTTCGTTTCCGCGCTTTTTGGCCCGCTACCAAAGATTACAGTGACGTAACAGGCAGTTCCCGCGTTTAAGAGATTCTCTCTAAAGTAATCTTTATCTCGTCTTTTGATAAAGTCCGGAATTCTTTAGCAGATATTCACTATTCTTAGGCATCGCTTAGGAATATTGGACTTTTTGTGCGTATCACATACTGTTCTGTTTTGTATTCGTAATATTTGGAAGTTGAGGCTAGTTTCTGGGTGAGGCAGGGTCTTCTTGCAACTAAACCAATTCAGTTTTAAAGTGCGGTTGATTCTGTGTGGTCGGTTTAATTTACGTGTATTATTTTATTGGTTATTAGTTATTATATATTTACCTTATAATAATTCTGATCCGTTATCCTAATACTTGTGTGTTCAGTGTCGTTCGTCTAGTTTAAACTAATTGTGTAGAGAAGTTGCCGAAATTATCTTCTTCATCCTATTCGAAGTTCGCCTTCAAAATGTAAATATGCTTTTTTTATTGAATTTTTCCAAGGTCTTTGCCATTCACGTGTTCTGAAAATACCTACAAGTTTTTTTAGCCAATATTGTAAGTTTGTTTGAAGCGTGTATTATTTTTTACTTAGAAAATGTTACCTGTCATTGAACCACGTTACGTCATTTAATATTCCTTCATTGAAAACTCTCGTACGGTGAGCTCTTGTTCTGAAATTTGCAATGCTTTTTCTGTCAGGATTTACAAGCTAATTTGCATTCTCTAGCATGAGCTATTGGTCTTTGCGAAATTTAATACCTTAACTATAAAGCTGGAATCGGTTTGCATGCCCCATTCGAAACTCACGAATGGTAACCACTGGCGTCATGAAATTTGCACATTCTTTTGTGTATGAAATTTATGGGTCAACGCAAATACTTTCAGAACCCAGTTTTCCATTCTACGTATGCGTCGTACTGTCAAACAATTAGTCAAAACACCATAATTAAATAAAATCACCTTCGAGGTGTTCAAACTGGAGCGAGGCCTTGTAGTAACTAATAATATTTAGATAGTTTTGTATAACGCCGTTTTTTGAGAAATCTCCTCAGGGCTATTAGCAATTGGCGTAGAAATATATATATAATACTCGTAGCTCCTGAAGTTTCCCGTATATTGAGTCTTCGTTTTTATTTATGTATGCTTTAATGAGAACATTTAAATATCTGTTTGAAGGATGTCTAAATAAAAATTTTAAAAAGTTAAATTTGTGACATCTTATAAAGAAGTCTGAAAATAAGAAATTAAAGAAAATTTCTCACGGTTTATTAAATAAGCATTTTATTCCCTTTCTGAACCACCAGACCGAGCGTGAACATCGAGTAGCGAGCAACTGTTAGTACAACAGATGTAGGTTACTACCTAATATTTATATTCTGAATTTTCTATTTCTATAATTTATTAAGAATACATTTCACAGAAAATATATGAAAAAAACACAATACCGCCAACGCGCGCCGCTAGGGGCGCTAGTGTAGCATTTTGTCAACAAATGTTAGGAGCTGCGCGTCTAGAGCCTTTAATATTAGTAGTGAAATTTAGGTACCTACCTACCTAGTGGCTTTTCACTGTAAAAAAAATCTTTTGTATTTACATCTCGTTGTTATGTACGAGTATTTCATTATTTTTCTCTGCCTCCAATGGCCCGGCTATAAAACACAATTCCCCCAACCTTCCTCGCGGACCAGAAATAAAGTGGATCAACAAGTCGCCGCGCTGCGTGACTTTGAGCCATTTGGTTTTATTTGTGTATTGCCGATGGTTCGCCAAGTTCAATGCCGCGGTTCCAGCCAAACCACTCTAAAGTAAACACTCAGTTTCTCGGAATTATTATCGACACTTTTAGAATGACGGCGAAGAAATGTGGAAAAGAAAGGGAAATTTCTTCTTAGACTGACGCTTCCCCTTCCTCACGAGCCTTTGGTTTGAGCCATGTGTTTACTTGTACCGATTTGACTGGTTTCAATCATCCGACTGACCCCCTCCACCTTTCCCCAAATTCCATCGTATACCCTCCATTACCTTAGTAAGCGGGCTTAAATACGAGATTGCTATCAGCGAGTGCCGCTAGCACATAAAACACAGTTAACAATTCTTTGAAATAATTAAATAAACGCCCTACAGTAGCAATAGGCAGCCCGCTCACTGGGTAGAGAAGATTATCTCCACATTTATGCACCTCTAACCACAGTTGTCATAGGAAGAGGGAGAAATGTTCCCTGGCACTGTAAAAATTTACAATACGAATATTTTATAATGTATATTCATTCATTCGAAATTGCCTATTTTCTAGTTTAGATGATAATAAAATTTCAACGACCATCTTTCCTCATTTTTCTTTTCTACCGCTTTTCTTGGAGTGTGGAAAACCATCGCTTTATTGAGCCTTATCGGAATTCTCTTTAGGTTTGAAGTTTGAAATACCACTTCCTGCTAATAATACTGTTATAAATATTAAAGTGTCAATATGCAATACTTTTACGTTTAGCGTACATCGCGTATCTTTACGTGGATTCTTTTCTTTGTAATATATTTCTTAGAATGTCTTAACTGCTAGAAAGACAGACTAGATTTTTTAAGGGTGTTTTGGATCTGCATTTTACTGTTGGGTTTGAGCATTCCGTTAGTACTTCGAAGCAGGACTTGTTAGTTTGACTTTTCCTTCTTAAAAAAACTTTACAACTATTTATGATGAACTTGAAGCACATCCTAAAGGCTAGCATTTTCTGTCCGCGCATTCTAGTGCAATTCATGTATTCATGAAACCCTTTTTTAATATTTTTTTATGTCCCGTTGTTTAATGAAGTATATTTTCCCCAGCCCACCCCGCCCAAGAAACCTCCGCGCCGAAACCTGTCGGTGTCGCCCACCCACCTCCTTCCACCCAGCCTCGGCTTCTCGACAGGAGGAGGCCCCACTGTGCAACAAGTTGGCTCCTTGGCTCGCCACCAGCAGACCAGGAGCCAGGATGACTTGGATGATCTTCAGGTAATGTGAACCATATTTCATTAACCAAAATATTAATCCCATGACGTAAAAGTCTGAATCTTCTTTGTTGTTTTGATGATAAGTGTTATTTTCATATAATTTAAAAACTCTTTATTTATTTTTAAAAAGTTCTGCTAGGTAATTATTATTGCGTGTGACAGCTGTTTCGCCTTCCGAGGACATTATTAATCTGTACAGACTATCTATTTCTATATAGGTACTTAAAATAAAATAAATCTTTTCATAAATTTCTTTTATTTTAATTACCAACGCCCTTATTATTTTTTTAGTAAATTCTCGGATGTTATTAATGGTTATTATCCTGTGAAGTTGCCTTACCTAAATGTTCTATTATATTGTTTAATTTTGACTAAAGGCCATTAAAGTGTACCATTGGTGCTTCCAAATTAATTGTGGATGAAGCTGACAATTAAAATAAAATAAGACATGTTTTTCGTTTGTTTAATTTCTATGGTTAAACACCTTCATCAGCTACTCTGCTCACCATGTTTGGTTATGTTTGTATTACGTTGTTTAAGAATATACCGTTTGTCTGTTTTATTTATAATTTTTTTTACGTTTTTCTACCAACAGGCTCCAGGCTCCAAACACACTGGCCTGCGACACGGCAGATCAGTGGACCAGTACGTAGACAACGACCTCAAGACCTCCCCCAGAGCTCGGCCAATACCCCAGCCCAGACCCTCGCTAGCGGTGCTAGCGGCCAGCAGAAAGGAGCAACCCATCGCCATCAGCACCATGTACGAAAACGTGGTCGTGAAGGAGCAAAACCCGAGAAGAAAGCTGAGAAGAAACCCAACAAACCCTTACGAGAACTTCCAGCCTAAAGAGCTGAACAATGTAGGAGCATCGGAAGGGGAGTCAAAGAATCAGAGATACAACTCTTCGCAGGAACGTTCTAGTTTGGAGAGTCTTTTGGATGATGTCGGTTCTTATACTCCCAGTGATGTCGAGTCCAGGACTTGTAAAGTTAGGCCCACGATCCAGACTCCGCTTTCACCGACGCACTACGATCAGCCACCTACCCCGGATCACCCTCCGCCCTCGGCGAGACAAGCGGAGAAGAGCATCCACGAGAGGATGAGGCCACTCAGCCAGGTTAGTATTGAAGACAGTGATGCGATCATGGTATAGGCTGCACAGTGTATTGGCTTTGTACTTAAATTAGTTTGTTTGTTTATTGTTGTAACAAAGCATTAATTTATTGTTACTCTGATTTTGTTTTATTTTAATTTTTTTACAAAAACTTTTTTTTTTTCCAAATATTTTGTTTTGAATCTTAATTCGTATTTTCGTGAAAACGCTTTTCAATTTCTTTTGCTTCAACTGTTATTGATAATTACCTCAGATTTTTTTGGTATATTAGCATTTTTCTTCAAATCTGTCTATTATTATTAAAACAATTTAAAAATCCGCGAACATAATATTATTTAATTTTAATTAAAATCAATGTGGTTTCTTGCCACTTATGACTGAATTCCACTATATAATATTCCAATGACAGCTGTTTCGCCATTCTTGGCCATTTTTTTTTAAATAAGGATGTATTTTATGAACCTAGGTACTTGTTAAATGTTTCGATGGGACTATATTCTCAGACAAATATAATTTTACACGTAAGTTTCATTATTATAATATGTTTTTTGTGTGATTTAACATGGATTGTTTTGATATGGTGAACATATTCTGGATTGTTTATTCCAGCGACAAAATCAATTTATCATTAGAATAAATTAATTGTTAAAAATGTCTTTATGAATACTTATGAAATATTATTGACAATAGTTATGCCAAAGTGTAAATTGCATTCAATAAAAACTTAGTGTATATCTATTTGAATAGTTTAAAAAAAAATTAAGTTTTTTTATTAACTATTTATGCATTTGAATTAAATTGATGAATTTATAAAAATGACATGAAGATTAAGTTTTTTGAAGACAATTAAGCAAATAAATTACCCGTGTATATATATATATTCAAGGCTGAATGGAAAACTTCTAAATAATGTTATGCAAGTAAACATATCTTCTGTTGTTGTTAGATTTTAGTACACCTTACTTTACCCACCATAATTATTATTTATAATTAATAATTTTATCGATATTCTTATGTTACTAAAGTATTTGTTAAATTATGCACTAGGTATTCACGTGTAAATTTATTGTATTTTGCATATGTATCTAAAAAAAAAAACTTTTATTTGGTGGCACCATAAAAAAATCAATCACTTTTAATTAATTAATTAAAGCTTTTCACCGTTTTTTTTCATTTCATTCTATTTTATACAGTGCTGCTAAATTTTTCTAACATTTTTATAACATTAAAAAGGTGCATATATATATTTTTTTTTTTCTAAATTCATCTATTTTTTCTATTCTTACACAATTTTTTAAAACTACATATATTCCGCATGAACTGCTTTGGTTGTTTTTTTTTTTTTTTTTTTTTTTTCTTTTTTTCTTTGGCATTAGTCCTCTTTCTTCAATTTCTTTTATATTTTTTCCGCATTAAAAAAAAATATATGTTATGAGCATTTTGAGCATGTTGTCGTTTCACCTATTCTTTAATTTTACCAATATTTTTAACCCTTCAGCGATGATGCTTCAAATATACAAAAAAATATAACGCCATCGCTTTGGGGTTAAACATAAATTGTTTTGATGTACAAAAATATACAATTTTCCATTCTTTGCATAAAATGCATGTTCCTTGTGTTTTTTTTTTTATTGTGTATAAATATTTAATAATATTGTATTGATATTTTAACTGAAGTTACCATACTTTTTATTAGTAAATATTTTTGTGTTTTATTTTGTTTTTCATTTCCTTACTACCCCTTCATGTACATTTGTAGTATTTCTTTTGTTATGGATTGATTGCTTGCGTTTGTAAATAGTATAATTTTTTTTTTAAATGTATTATTGTATTGCTCAAACGCAAATGCCTCACAATGTTTCGGTCGGAATTTTACGAGTGGGTTATTTTTTTCGGTATTGAATGTTTTTATTCATTTAAGCTTGGCTGCATCGACAGGTGGCGAGTTTATGTTTCGCAAGTTACAATGATACGGTCACATACTCGATTTTGACACGCGCTCTCCGTACGAGTCTGTCGCACATAATATCGTCGTCCACAATGTAATACACATTATTTAATTAAATCTCTATTAAATCAATTATTAAAATGTATTAGAATCCGTAAAAAAAAACGGTATTTTGTAAAATTGCTAAATATGAGATACGTCTTTTTTCCACTTTTTCGGCTGGACCGGTTTCACCCTATCACGGGCATCACCAGACTGGCACAATTAATATTAAATCTATGGTATATATGGCATCGAAGTCGGGAGTGAGTTCCCTGCTTTCTAATATTGTTTTTATTTATGACTTAAAATTTGTTTTATTACTGATTGTGCTGTTTATTATGTTTTTAGAAACTACTTTCGGGTTGGTTTATTACCCTCTGGAAGACGGATACATTGTGTTTATTTACTGAATCTATGGTTTTTTTTTTAAATTATATAAATCATTCGTTTCGGCTTTTATTTGAACAGATGGTTCTTTCTGGTTTTGTTATTTCCCTGTGATTTCCGTCTTGTTTGCTAGTTGAATTTTAAATCCGTTTAAAGAACTTTAGTTACATGAAGTTTTTTTCGTTTTAATTTGGAATTCCACCATTAACTGTTTCAAAATTAGTAATAATAATGAGATGTTTGTTTGTATTTATTACTTTTGTGTTTAATTCGTGGAATTCCATTTTTTTTATTTAATGTTAATCAAATTTAATTATGTTGTTATTAATTTCTGCAAGTATTTTTAGTTTTTATTATTGTGACAGCTGTTTCGGCGTTCAAGGTCATTTTCGAACTGCGGTTAATCCACATTGTGACGAATTATTTATATGATTTAATTTACTCCCACCCAATTCTAATTTGGACGGGTTTTTAAAAATATTGATTTATTATCGGTAAAACCGATTTAGTTAGAAGATAATTAAAATTCTCTAATTTTTTTTATTGATTTTTACGACAGGATAAAAAAATATTAACTTTTTTTGTGTTTAATTCGTTGAACTCCATTTATCTATTCCAAATTAGAATGGGGGGAGTAAATGGAATGGGGGTTCAAATCCCGGTGTTTGCAAGTAATTTTTATTTAATTAATTTGTGTTGTTTCACAATTAATTAATTTAAAAATAATATATAGTATGTTTCCGCGCGTTCCAGAGTGGAAGATACTCTCAGTATCGCCCTGGTGAAAGACCACCATTCAGAATTGAAACGTTGCTTGAAATGGCTTTTAACCGTGTTTGGTGACCAGATTTGAATAGCCAGGTACTTCCCCACCTTTCTATTCCCCTCCCCAATACCTTCAGCCTCACAACATTCCCCAATTGGGAATGCCATAGTCTCACTGGCTCCAGACGTTGGGAGCAGTTTGTGACTCTTGTGCGGTATTCATATAAAAATTTAAAAAATGATTTGAGCAAGACGTCACAATGGGGTTAACCGCGGTTTGAAAATGGCCCTGAACGCCGAAACAGCTGTTACAATAATAACAACTAAAAATACTTGCAGAACTTAATAATAACATTAATAAATTTAATTTACATAAAATTTAAAAAAAAAAGTATTTTTGTGTTGTGAGCGACGATATTTATATTCCACAAAGTTTCGTAGTCGGTAAAGTTTTGAAATCTCTGGTTAATATCTGTCGTTTCGTCATGCTAGCGACCTCTACATGATTTTATCTATAACATTTTGTTTGTTTGCTAAAATCATACATGTTTTGTATACTCGAAGATGTTACTTTATTTCTAATGTCATATTCAACGACATAAATTATTTTTAACAACAGTCCTCCTTATTAAAATATTTTAAAATTTTGCTCACTTTTAAGCGGCAGAGGAACGTCCGATTGGGATTATTTAATAATTCGAAATAATTAGTATTATTACGCAATACGATAAACATAGTATTTTTAAAAAGAAAAATATTTATCAAAATCATATCATAGTCGTACTTATGTTTTACAAAATGTTAAGCGTTTGAAAGTAATTTTAAAAGTCGAGAAAATTGATTGCAATGGGATGTCCAAAGAAGCGAAGCTAGCAGTACACAATGGAGTGCTAACAGCAACCCTGATGTATGGCAGTAAGGCATGGAATTGGCAGAGGAAGGATGAATGCCGTAGAAATGAAATCTCTGAAGCGAATGTGTCGTAAAACCATGTGTGATCGTGTGAAAAATATTGAGATTCGTAAAGAATGCCATGTTGATGTAAGCGTAATGAGTCAAATTAAGAAAGGGACGCTTAGATGGTTTGGTCATGTAGAGCGAATGAACGAGGAATGGAGTGTAATAAGAATATATGACGCGAAATTATTAAAATTATTAAAATTAGTATTTGTGGAAAAATTACACCACAGCCTATTCTTTTTTTTTTTAATCTTCTTCTCGGCATTTTAAAGAAAAACCTTCAAAGTTTTTTGTTGTTGAGAATATTCAATATTTTAAAATACGTACTTTGGAAAACATTTGTAGGTCGATCAGAAAAGGGTCATAATTCCGATTTGATTTTGATAAATGCTAAGCCTATGTAGATTTAAAAAATATGTAATAAATATTATGCGTAATAGTATTATCATTAAATTTAGATTCATTTTTTAATATTATCATTATTTCGAAATAATAAATAATCCTTCTCCGCCTTTAACCTCTCTCTGTTATTTTTCGCCAAGAATTGTTAAATATGTATCTATAGCGTTATTCGGCTTGCACAGTATTAGGCAAAATTCTTTTAAGTTTTATTTGAGATTTGAAAGTCGCGTTAATTTCAAAAACGGTTTATTTTTCATCTAAGAAGATAATATTAACATAACCTAAATTAAATATGAAACCAAAATAAAAAGATATCAGTCGCATCTGGGACTCGAACGCGGGACCTCTGTCTTTCCGGGACAACCGCTTTACCAACTTAGCTATAAAGAGACCAGTTCAATTTACGTCATCTTTATCAATATCATATCTCAAATTAAAGACTTTGTCAATATTATCCCCCATTTTTAATCCCATATTATTGGCAGCTATTTTTATGATGATTAAAAAGTTCTTCACGAACACAATTGCAAACTAGATAGTGTCTCGGATAAATATCAGATTTTTATTTATATGAGTATATTTTTCAATTGTAGATGGGATTGTAGTTATTTTTTACAGTTATTAATGGTTTTCTCACACACTATTCTGTCCATAAAAATGGAGCCCAAGTCTGTAACTTTTTCGTTAGCTAATGCAAGAACAAGCTAAACACCACATTTTGACAGTTTGGTAGTCCGTATCGCGTTAACAAGTTAAGTTTGAGTTTACGTTAAGATACAAATCTGTAACGTAAACGCAAGAGACGACGATGTGTTTATGAAAACTGCCAAAAATGGTTGTTTATGGCTGATTTAAATCGCGTTGGCTGACTCAAAAGATACTGACTTGGCCCCCTTAATTTTGCGTATTGTGTTAAAAATTTTATCACACTTTTCCAATTTCGTAAATTTTTAGACATATTTTGAAGTTCGAAAGGGAAAATAGGTTCCTACTTGCATTACGTATTTTGTTTTTTTTTTACGTCTTGTACAGGTAAAGTTGTATGTACTCACGGTATCTGTAATTTTTAAGTGTGCCTGCTAGTTTATTAATATTTTAAGAATTAACAAGAAGTCCTCAAAGAAGCAATTTTAATTAATTTACGTCTTAAAATTATTTAAAAAAAACTCTCAGAAGCAAAGAACTTTTCGAACAACCTACTGTAAAGCGATACAGCCTCTAGGGTAGTACACTCATACAGCGTTCAAACGACCTGTCATAATAATTAGATTACACATGACATGACGTACCAGATATATTATTCATTACCTCCAATTTACATGCATATCGCTCAGGTACCTCAGGTTTCATTATACGCCGGCTGTTTGTCCTCAAAATGCACAAGGCGCGTCCCCCGCTCACTGTACTGCAGGGGGTGCAGGATGCACGGTACAGGTAGAGCATCGCGGTGTCGTGTGACTCGTCTGTAGATTCGGATCGCGAGCGGATTGTTTGTCTGCGGATCTCGCATTTCACAGTCTGCTTGTCGGTGACGTCTTGCATGTTCCATGGCGGGGTGGGACGGTGCTAAGGTGAGAGCAGTGGTGCGTGAAACCGTTTGACTGCCGCATCACACACGTCACGTCGCACGTCAGGCGTAGACGCGATGTGCAGTGGAAATCCACCCTATCTGTGACACTTGGGCCGTTGTATGCGGTTGCAAATGCCAAAAAGAAAATAGTAAAAAAAAATTGTTCCATTTTAGATTGTTCGATTAAATCCGCATTTATTACGACGCCCATTACAAACGCTATTATTATCATCGAAAAACACTCCCAACATTTTTTTTACTCTTATATGAATGCAGCTGTTGGCTGTTATTATTGTTTATATGTCCTTGTAACGTGATAGCAAGAGCTTTTATTAAGACACTCCTATGTTTTTGATTTTTTATCCTGTAGAGAGTATCCTCGTCTAAAAATTACCATAAATTTTTTTTCTTCCTATGTCCTCTTCTCTCAAAGGTTTGCTATATTATCAGTGGTGCACACTACAGTCAGTACCAGACACATTGGTTTATTAATATTATTTATTTCTATAAATACCTATATCACTCATTTTTTAATCAATTTTATTTATTTAATGATTTTTGAATCCCGGAGAAGGCCTACCCTGCATTATTTTCCATTGCATTCTGTTATTTTTTTCTTACCATTTCACCTTCTGGTGCAACGTTATAGAATGACGCCGCTTCCTCCCCAATCTCCGTAAATCCAATACAAAAGTCAATACTGGTGTAGTCAGGATTTTACTACAGACAGAAATGCGAAAATCTTTAAATCTCCCTATGAACAAATATAATAGCATCAAAATGCACGGGAAAGCGATTTAGTAAAAAAAAAAATTAAGGACCCTTTGCTTTATGTGAACTGGAGGGAAAATTGAAGTTGGGTAAGGCTTAAGCGTTTGTACGTACATTTCTCCGTTAGTATCATGTTAGGTTAATACATTCTTGTCACTTATCGGAAGAACGGTTTCGTCAAATTCTGGCGGGTGTTCACTTGCTTAACGGCAAATTATTGAACTCCAGGGTAAGCTCGTAAATCAGGCATCAAACCAGAGAAAAAGCGTCTCAGGCGGAAATTTTAGGTCTGGCACACATAAACACAGTATCCTATATAATGTCGGCATTTTGTGGATAGTGAATAAATCGCTTTTACTAAAATACTTCTTTTGTGAAAAATTATCTGAACACGTATTTACAAGCCAAGTACGGTAAGGACCATAGGTTCCCAAACCTTTTTCCCCGTGGACCCCTTTGCCATTTTTTTTTTAAATTTTCCGTTACACGCAAAACATAAGTGGACGACCGTGAGCTAAGCTGTTGCCAAAATCGGTGTCATGTGACCGTCGCAATCGTCAGTGTAGATATCTATTTTTTTACAGGCATTTCCAGCCATCGCGATGCTCTTTAATATCGATAAGTCTTCTCACAATCATCAAAATAAATTACAAATCGGTACGAATTCTGCAGATTTTTAAAATATTAATTCCTCCACACAAAGGTCCCGGAGGAAAATAAACTATAAACTCAGGGCCTGTGTTATGTGTGGGGGTATTTTTTTTATAGGAAGGAGTGAATATGGGTCTTAAAAAGATCCATGTTGTAGGAGGGAGGAAATTTTTCTCAAGGCCTATTTCATCTTAATGGACGCTGTGTGGGGGGTCTTTTAGACGATAGGAAGGAGTAAACCTGGGTCTTGAAGAGACCCATATTGTAGGAGGGAGGAAACACAGAGGCCGGCAAATAATTCCACCATCGAGCTGTTGAACACAACGAATGGTAGAAACGACCCGTTCTTATTTTACAAATGACAACCATGTACAAATGTTGGGCGCGCGTTGACCGAACGTTGTATCAAACGAACCGCCCGTTGATCCAGACCAGAGGTGGCTACCAAATTCAACAGGGGACGCACTGGATTGGTTCCTCGAGGCAACAGACACGAGGTGCACGTAGGTAAGTACCATTTACGTGATTATTTGATCCGAGTAAACAAACATACCGAGTATGACAGGCAGTAAATATTGACTATTGCCAGCTCGCAGGCACGTCTGCATTCCACGTGTTTGCATGAAGGTAAATATGTATTGAATGAATGCATGCTATCTCGAATCTACCTGTCACTACCTGAACTCTATCTGCTTCTGTGAAAGGCAAATAGGAAATGCCTCCAGTCTGGCATCTACCAGCGCCTATACGGCGCCAACAATCCTTTTAAAAAATAAAGCTAAGGGTAAATGAAATGTAATACGCGCTCACAAATGGCGCCAATTAAAATATTTTTGAAATGCTTGAGCTTTAAACTTATGATAACAATTTATTCCATTTCATATTCTGTATGTACACCCGCCAACAAACAATTCATCTCAATATTTAAAAGCGTTTTTTTTTGCGCCTATCACGTTTTGTTTTCCTTTAAAATTACCAAAAATGACAATGATTTGACATATACCTAATTATTTAAACATCTTTGTAAATATACTAAACACAGAGTTCATATTTTAAATGTACCTCGGCAATATATTTATGTATTCGATAAAATAATTAAAATATATGAGTACTTATCGACCGCAACAATTTTTTTTTAAATATTTACGTATGTCTGTGCGTTGATAACTTGCCGAGTATTGCTGTAGTGAACGAAAAGGGTATGGGGTTTCCCTCACCGTGCCACCATGCGCGGTCATCAGTACTCGCCGGCCGTCCGTAGGTTGTTTTATGCGTGGCCGATGTTTTTTCCTCGTTTTCAACACGTATACACAATATTTTACTTATATACATATGTACCTATGTACTTCTAATAAAAGGATTATCATAAGTAATGAATATTAATTATTCATTTTTATCCAACTTTAAAAATACATAATTCTAAATGCGTACCCTGTGTACTGAGTACACAGCACCGGAGTTTGAAGGATTTTCTAGCATCGTAAGGGAAGGGTTAAAGATCGGGTATCACCAAGGAAGTCTTCACCCTTCGTGAACTGACTCGTAACAGTCATGTAAGTTTAGTAGAAGCCACGAGGTGCGGCGTTTTCTTCTACCGTGGATTACATACATTTTCATTTTTATTATCATTTCGGTAGTTTTGCCACTCGTGTTATTGGAGAATGGATCACAAATCTGCTAGAGTTAAAACTTTGCGCTTCCGGGCAATAAGGAACTCCAGTATAAAATATAATGGCTTTCAAAATATGTATTCACATAGATCAGCAAACACCGGTCCTGAATATGTAACTTTTATTATATATAATACGTAGAATTTATAAAACGTTATTTAAAAGTGAATAAAAAACCATCTCATCAAAATACCTTGTTATGTTGGTACCATTTCATTTGGAACATCTGACGTCACATGAGTATTCTGTTTCTGGATTAGTGTGGATATTTTCATTTTTCACTTTTGTTTTGTATTTTAAATGTAATTTTTTTTTTAGTTTTGCCTAAATTTAAACATAATTTGGGTGACTTTAAGCTATATAATTGTTATTCAATATAAAAAACGCTTATTATTCATAAGAAAACCAATTATCAATAGGGATATTATGATAATACTAGTGCTCAATACTATTATTATTCTTTGAGTTAAAGTTTCTGAAAATGTACATAATTTTATTACTTTAGTTATGGTTTACTATGAATAGAATATGAAATTATGTACCGTAAAGCTCATCCTTGTTTTAACATTTGGCATTCTAACGGCCATAGATTTGGAGCGTTTTGGAGGACCTTAAAAAATCGAAATTTTGAAAATTGTTTTATACCATAAAAAGTAAATTTAAACAAAAAAAAAATTTTTGCTGGTATTTAAGTTTGAACGTCATTATTGATTAAAACAATTATTTGTACTGGAGTTCCTTATTAACAAGCACATTGTTTGCAGCTGTCTGGTAATAATAATTCTGACAATAATTCTGTCGGTTGAAGGTACTGACAAAATGACGCAATGGAAAAGAAGGACGTCAACCAAACTACTGGCGTTGGTATTTCCTCCCTATTTAATCTTGTCTTCGTTACCCACACACAACCTATCTCAAAACGTCTGCCTAATGGGTACTGGCGTGCACTCCATAATGTCTAAAAAGCAGTGCCTTCCCTAAGAAAAGGTACGAGCCATAAAAAAAAATATTTGGCAAATATCTAAAAATAGTTGATTTTACGCTCATGTATTCAGTCGACCACAACAAGAAGTGGAAGACGATATTGTAAAATAACCATTTTAAAATATTTATTGCACTTTTCGTACCCGAACTTGAGAATCTGCTCTCATTGATCATAGAATATTGCACGCCATTGCAAACAGGTGATGTAATGTTGTCCCGTGCGTGTAAAATGTCACAGCAAAATATGATGGGAGCAATATATTATGTAAACATGTAAGTACCTATCTAAATAATTACTTATGTATTTTCGTCTTAACAAACTAACTTCGTAACTACACAGGTAGGTTAATGTACGCACTCGTAATTATAGGGCACGAAAAATAATACTATAAATTATTCGTCAATTAAATCTGCAAGCTGCCATGATTCATCACAGTGGCGCCATCTCTGACTGCGAAATTGTGCCATTCTACATTAATACTGCAGCACTGGAAAGATAAACCCAGAGAAGTGTGTTATGCTGGTGTCTGTGTGCTAGAGGTAAGGTCAATTTTGTCTTGCTTGAAGTGAAATTGATCAAATGTGTTTTTTTTCTTTAACAACTAATCAATCTCAATTGCCCGTCTGGGCCCTGGGAGCTGAAAGATCTTACGTAAAATGGCGAGAAAGGTTATTATTTTTTATCTTTCCAATCGGTAATGCCTATGGATCACACTTCTATGGATTTTGTGTTCAGTGCACTTACAGTCTGTCACGGATATAGCCTGAATTACTGCGTGAGATTAGAAGCAATAACATCAATTACCACAATTACCGTGGCTTTGCTGAGGAAGTGCAGCACGGCGCCACTTACAACCGACAATAATTGTCTGACCAAAGATTTGTTTGGCGTCTGGCATACAAATGGTGTGCTGTAGAATGCAAAAGACAAAAAATCTTAAAGTGAATCATCGTGTAAGTACATACAATTGGAAAAGAATTGCCCTGGATGTAAGGACTGCAAGATAAAAACGGTGATTTGTTAGTCGGAGACTTAAAAATCTTATTAAAGATGGTTGACCTTGTATTGCGTCTTTTTGTGTAAAATCACGTTAAGCATCTAATTTCTTTCTGAGATTTCTTCTTGGGTCGTTGCTCCATTGCTGTGAATCGCGACTCTCACTCCTATTGCCATAGCGAACCAGGCTTCTCCATTCTTCACGGTCCTGCGCTGTATGGGATCTCCTGTGATACTTGTGATCAGTATCACAGGAGATCCAACTCATCAGTTGTCTTCCTGCGCTTCTCCTACCTTCCACTTTGCCTGTGATTATAAACTTCTCCGTGCTTGAGTCCTCAGTTTGATGAGCTACGTACCAAAAGTATCTTAGGATGCGCTGTGGGCAGACAGTTGACAGTCTGTTTTGTGTGACTAGCTCTTCCAGAATGGATAGCCTCTGTAGTCTTCCACACGACTGGAGAAACGTCAGCTGACTTTTTCTAATTTCTACGTTTTTAACTGCCCGAAACTGGTGGAACTATCTCGCATTTGGCAAGAAAGAATAGAAAGAAGTTGGAGAATATATCTGGCCGTTTACATCTGGTCACACAGCTTAAGTCAATTCAAGCTGTGGCAATCTCCCGGTCATGGGTAATGTCTGTTCGGATCCAATAATTTTTATAAAAAAACATTTCATTCTGAGGGAATTCATCGCGTAAGTACGCACAGGTATGATATCTCTACCTGCAGTGGCGTGCAGGCTATGTAGGTTGAAAAGCTGTGCCTATCTTGATTTCTGAAAAAGAAAGTTTTTCTTTTTCCAAATATAAGGACTTTTTGTGTCATCATCGTTCTGCCCTTGGAAAATTATTCCTACTTGTCAAACATCTCATTTTTATTCCATTTTTATTTTAATGCAAATCAAGTTTAATAATATTATTATTAAGTTCTGCAAGTATTTTTAGTTTTTATTATTGTGACAGCTGTTTCGGCATTCAAGGCCGTTTTCAAACTGCGGTTAATCCACATTGTGACGACTTATTTATATGATTTTATTTACTCCCACCCCATTCTAATTTAGACAGATTATTCTGTGAGGTTTTTACATTTATAATTTGTTTTCCCCGTATTCGAATGATAATGTTTTCTTAATTGATTTATTTAAATCTCTTATATTGTTTTGATAATGTGAACATACTGAGAAGCGGTGAATATATAATTTTCCTTACTTTATTAATTAATGTTATATTAGGATCATTCGTTCGTTTATTAATTTCGAATTGTTCAAGTAAGTTTAATCTAAGATCCATTAAACACAAAAACAATTAATATACCATTTTTAGTTGCAACCTGCCTTTGAACGCCTTGTCCCTGAAAGGCTTGTCCTCCTCGAGGTATTTTTGTTATGCTTTGTTCATGAAGATTCACACAAAAATACTCTAGCCGCAGAGTTATCGAATATTTTGGTTGATTTTGGAGTAATTTTTGCAAACGAAAGGTGTCAATTTTACTTTAATTATAATACTCTGCTTTCGTTAGTGGTAATTTAATTGTTTTTTATTAAGTTGCCCGGTTAAAACAAATGTGTCAACGTAGTTTTTAATAGTTCAGAATTTTCAAAAAAGAGATAAAATAACGAATTTCGACAAGTATGGTATATATTGTAATGGTAATAGCCAACAAATAGCGCAACAACTGATTGGGCTCTCGTCATAATATCTGCTTGTATTTCTAAGATTTTCTGGTTTTCATGATAAAAAATCATAATCAACACCTGAAAACTACTGTACAGTAGTGGTAGACAATCCACATGAAAATTGGACGAAAAAGGTATCGTGTAAGAGCGTCTTAAGGACGTCTTTAGGAGGGGTAAGGGAGCGAGGGAGATGGCATGGTGCGGGAGGACGCGAGCTGTCGTTCAAACGAGCCGGATCACCGAACAGAGCTGATTTAGTGATCCGGCTCACTAAACCGAGCCGTTTCTCTCACCACTACTGTACAGCTTACCATTGGTTAAGGAGCAATGCACGCTACTGACTACCCATGAACTACTGGCTGGCGTCATTTTTTTATTATTAATTCTACGATATAATTAAATTTAATCAATCGACTTAATCCTTTAATATGTATTTTACGTTGAGCATGCTTGCAAGTAAATATGTGAGATGTTGTTATTGCGTAAGCTTTACCCCACAAACATCGATATATATATACGTGTAAAGAGACTAGAATATTTTGTCGATGCATGCAAAAGTATAAGGATTTTATAATAATATGCATGATTTTGTTTGTGCACACCTATTCAAATATTAGTTGTTTGTTAACATATTATATTTACAAAACTTAAATGTCAAAGAAACGTGTTTGTTCTTTGGCATAGGTAAGTAATTATTTGCATGTATGCAGGAGGATTGGTACACGATGCTGAATAATAAATTAAGACAACATAAGCAATCAAGAATATTTTTGAAAACTCGCAATTACATAGCTACCTATTGCTCAGCATCACATTTTTTTAATTTAATTATTGACACACGTGAAACTGACAGTATTTTCCCGTATACATACACAATATTTTGTTTCACTTTTGACTTTGGGAACTGAAAGATTGTCGCGATGACCGAATAATTAAGACCGGTCAGTGGCTAAGTTGGCATCGCGTTTGAGTGTCACCCAGGCATCGTGAGTTCAATTCCTCGGCTGGCTAAGTCCTCCATTACGACACAAGCAACATCTTCCGCTTACTGTGATGGTAGTAGGAGATTTTCAAATATTGTCAGGTTATTCGTAACTCGGGAATATTTGTCTTTCTTTTTAAACAAAAATAATATTGTCAGAAGCTGAGCGCACTGTCAATCGAAATACAGTTAAGTATTATTTTTCCCACAAGCAGAAATTATGAAAAAAAAAACTTTTTTTTTTAAGTTGGTTAAATTTTGTTAGATATCAAAATACAATAACCGAAATTAAGAGATTTCCACCGTTTAACTGTTAAATATTGTATTTTTAATCATCATCTTTAATGATTAAAATTATATTACACGAGATTAATAAGGTTTAATAAGTTATTCCAAAAAAATTAAATGTAATATTATAATCACAAAACGGAGTTTTCCAATATTTTGGGTTTAGTCAAAGAAAATATAATGTCTTGAATGGTATTTAATTTTCTACGTTTTACACTTTAAAACGAGATATCCATATATTAATATGAGTGTTTGTCTGTGTGTTCTCGATTTTGTCGAAAATTACTGGTACGGTTTCACTGAAAATAGCTCAGTTTGTTATTATTAGTGCCTGGAGAGTTTAAAAAGCAGTTTGAATGAAATCTAATATGTAAAACTGTTGATATAACGTTGTAAAATTAGTTTAAAAACTTTCAACCCGCCATGTTGTATTGAGGTTAGCCCATAGATATACTACTCTGGTTACCCACAGATTACATATTCAAAAGAAGAAGGTTTGTTTGGGTAGAATATTTTCGAAATGGAAAAAAACAAATAGATACCTACTTAAGAACTATATTATTTGGATATGTTTTGAAACTATAATTGTTTCGAATGAAATAAAGTTTTCAAATGAATATTTTTTTTTGAGATAGTAATAGTCGTTTTACAAGACATTACTTTCACTATCAAATTAATTATGGCACTCAAACGACAAGCAAGAATTCACAATTTCATAACTATATCTAAAAAAAAAATTCGATAGCAAACACATCAGCTAGTTTTAAATAAAAATGATGTCCCCCCAATAGTCCCCATAAATGTATAGTAGATATATTATTGTTGATGCATGTTTCAAGGCTATGTCTTCGTGCACGTATTTACATTAAAATGTCACGGTCATATAAAAATGCATAAACTTTATTTTATGAAATAATGGCTAAGCTAAAAATTGTATCAAAAATAATATGAGAAATAGGTATCAACTAATTTATAGAATAACAACTAGTTGCTACTGTTTATTTTTCGTAGAATTTTGGAATGTACTCGTCGTGCCACCAAATAATTTGTTATCAAATTCAATATGTTAACACTTGATAACTTCCTCCGTAATAATTTTCACGTAAACTGGTCAAATAAAACCTGAATATTATTATTTTATCTTATCTCTCTATTTACTTATGTTTATACTAGGTGATGTTTACCCGGCGTTGCTCGGGTTTTTTTTTGGAATAAAGTTGTGAAGTTGTGAATTCTTGCCTGTCGTTTGGGTGCCATAATTGATTTGACAGCGAAAGTAATGCCTTGTGACGAATATTACTATCCCTAAACAAAGGTACAAAGAAACATTCATTTAAAAAATTTATATCATTCCAAACATTTATATTTTAAAAACATATATAAATAATAATGTTCGTAAGTAGGTACCTACTTGTGTTTTCCATTTTTTAAATATTCTACCAAAACAACCTTCTTCTTTTGAATATGTGATCTGTGGCTAACCAGAGTGGTATATCTATGGGCTAACCTCAATACTACATGGCGGGTTCAATGTTTTTTTAATACAATTTTTTTCAAATGTTATGGCAACAGTTCTACATATTCGATATCATTCAAATTACTCTCTAAACCTTCCGGGCACTAATAAGAACAATCTCTGCTATTTTCAGCGAAACCGGATTAGTAATTTTCGAGAAAATCGAGAACAAACTGAATAACATTCATTTTTATATATAGAGGTTAATGCGGTTTTATTTTGATTATAGAATTTCCCACAAAACTGACTCACCGCATGCATGGACTTCTGGTTCAATACTTTTACGAAAAAGTGCTGAGTATTAGTCTTTATCTGTTACTACTACTGTACAGTATACGGTTGTTGTCAGTATTTTGGTTAAATCGTTTCACTTGTTAATAAATTGATAACATTTGAGGAGTGTAGGTTTTTTACAGTCAACTTTGTGTTCCAAAGGTGCGTAATAATTGAAGGTTTGGTGCAACTTATTGTGTTCATCATGATTTCAAAGTTAAGTTCTGTATTATTAACTTGAAATGAAATTATACAGTATTCATTTTCCAAGTACTTACAATTGATTTCATCAAAAAAGGTGTGTGTTCCTTATTAAAATCGCTTCTTGAATTCACTACCGAAAACATAAAAATATTGTAACGTCTAAAATAACATAAGGTTTACCCCTTTTCATCTTTGTATTTCTTGGGGATTAACTATGTAAGGATTTCTAGACATTTTGTTTGAAGAGTTTTAATCACGATGTACTTTTGTTACTTACTTTTATTACTGCGCTACCGGTTTCGAGACATCCATGTCATTCACTGGTGCTCTTAAAACTTACTTAAATTCAACAAGTACAGAAATAATTACACACTATTAGGTGAGGTTAGTGAGAGTGGTGATTTGGAGGGGGGTGGGCGGTGGGAGGAGTCAAAATTACTAGGAAATATGGTTAACAATTTGTGATTTGTAGTGATTTATAGGGTCCTATTATTTTGTTTACTAAATTAAATTTTAAAAAAAAATAATTAAATTAAACAAAATAATAGCACCCTGTAAATCACATTTGTTAACCATATTTCCTAGATATTTTGAATAAAACTCTTCATACAAAATTATCCCCTTTCATTTGTAAAATCAAGCCAACTTAAAAATATATTACGAATGTTTGAAACATTCAGAATCTTCCATAGCACTATTTAAAATAATATAGTTGTCTAGGTAGGTTCGTACATATTTATTACAAAATTATAACATAAATTTAACACAATAGATAATGTATTAAAAACATTGAACCCGCCATGTTGTATTGAGGTTAGCCCATAGATATACCACTCTGGTTAGCCACAGATCACATATTCAAAAGAAGAAGGTTGTTTTGGCAGAATATTTTCAAAATGTAAAATACAACTAGATACCTATATAAGAACTCCATTATTTAGATATGTTTTGAAAAAATAAACGTTTGATATGAAATAAAATTTTCAAATAGTTTCTTTGTTTTATATTTTAATTATCGAACCCTAATAACAAGCAAGAATTCACAACATAATAACTTTATATAAACCCGAGCAAGGCCGGGTACATATCAGCTACTACATAATAAAAAACAATGCATAGTAGGTGATATGAATACAATATTAAAAACTTCTAATTGCAAACGTAAATCGACAAAACAATTAAAAAAATAATAATAAAAATGTGATTTCATAATAGCAGCACAAGTAGGTTTATATTGTGCATTATTTAGTATTTCGACCTCTTGGAATAACAAGGTTCCATCTGACACAGCGATGTCATGCAATAATGGCCTCTAGAGAGATTTGCTTTTAAGTTCATTACCGTATTACATTGTCGTGTCAGATGGAAACTTGCTATTTGAAAACCTGTTAATATCTTATATTTCCACGTATTGACTTGTTTTGATGATAAATACATTAATGCCCCGACACGCAAAAAAATATCTGACTTTATAGAAACACCCACCAGAAATATCCAATTTCGAATCATGCTTTGGTTATATCAGACTAAAATTCAAGTATCTATATTAAATTAGTTACGCTTTCAAATTCAGTATATCTATCTATAATTTGTATTAATTTTGTATCGCTTATTCATACATTGAATATTCCCGCAGGAATATAAGAGAATGTCCCGCGACATGGAGACGGAGACGGACCCCCGCCTCCTGGGCAGGTGCTCCTCTCCATCCAGCAGTGCCAGCACGGACCACTGTGTGGAAGAGTATGTAGCTGAAGTTCCTTTCGCTGGTGAGTCCAACGATCTTCTTATATTTATGTTATTGTACATATCATACATCATCGAGGCTACAACCAAGAACCCTAGAAGTGAAGAAACGGCCCTTATACTTGTTTCCCAGATCATGGCATTCTATTGGTTAGTGAATGTGGCTGATATTTGGTTATGTACGTGTTGCAGAAAAATGTTACATTTTGTTTTGTGTTCCTCGTAGCTACATCGAATTTAATAGTGGCGACGATGGCAGGGCTGTCAATCAGGTGGTTTATTTATTTATTTATTTACGGACCAATATCCAATTACACAAAATACATAACGCGAAATGAAATGAACAAGAGCTACAGAAAAATAACAGCACATACATAATACATGAATGAAGCAACGACAAAAAGAGGACAACAGTATACATTTGAGAGAACATTCAAGTCAAAGCCTGAACGTGGTCTTAGTAGAGTCCATGATTTTAGACATTCTAAATGATAATCTTAGAGTTCTAATTTCGTAAAGCCCTACAAAAGTCATTAATACTGGAACCAAATTTTTCAAGGCCCTGGCTTGAGTTAACAAATCTCGACATTCTGGACAGTGGAGAATGGTACCCTTAATTAGTAGAGTGTTTATTGAGGAAAAGCAATTCATTGTTTCTGAGTCTACGGCAAAGAATGTTGAACTGAATGAGTTGCAATAAAGAAGGTGAGTCAATAATACAATTAATTATTTTTCAAATGCAAATAAGATCGAAGTCTACGCTTTTGTAATGTAGAAATGTTTATGGTTTGTTCAATTTCAACATAGGAGTAATCGCCTCTTTCTCGCCCTAATCTCCACGCAATTTCACGTAAGAAGGGATGTTGTACAGATTCAATATGATGAATATGAACAATAGAAAGGAGACCAAATGACACTGGCATATTCAAGATGAGGACTAACTAGTGACTAATTAATGATTACATAATACAGCTAATCTGTGATAATTCTCCTGTCAGAAAGCGTAATTAGATCAAATCGATGTAAATTAAATTAAATGCATTCACTCTTGCTGGTCTCCTGCAATGTCCCCTCGGTTCTCCTTGAATTACTATCAACTGTCAGGAATGTGTATTTATGTAATATATGGCTGCCTGTTTTCTGCGGTCTACTTAATCAGAGCTCTGCGGCTTGGAAACTTTGAAGTTTCTCATTTTTATTCACATTGTACAAATATTGTCGAAACATTTCCTTCTACGTCTTTTACCAAAGTGACTCTTTTTAGATTATGTAGGACATTGTGATTACCTAATCAAAAAAAAGCTTTCGACATGACTCCATGGGATTTGATAGGAAGACGTAAGGTTAAGAGGTCAAACTAACATTAATAAGTTAATAGAATACGTAATAAACGAGTGTCGTTTGATTCGAAGACGTCTAAAAAAATATTTTACTTTTTTTATGTGAGCACCGCACGAGATTCCCAACTGATTCCAACCGTCTGGAGCAAGTGAGACTATGGCATACCCAATTGGGGTATTTTGTGAGACTGGGGGCTAGTGGGGAGTGGAAGAAGATATGGAAGAGGAAGACGGTGGTCTTTCACCAGGGCGATACTGAAAGTATGTTCCACTCTAGAGCGTACCGCAAATATACTATGTATTATTTTTAATTATTAAATTGTGAAATAAGATAAATTAATCAATTAAAATGTACTTGCGTACGCCAGGATTTGATCCCGCGGCCTCCAGGTCCGTAGCCGAGGATCATAACCACTCAACCACGAAGGCCGTCATATCGGAGGTATATCTCTTAGCTGTTAGGTACCTACCTATTTGCATTTCAATGAGTTGTTCGAGGACTTTCGGAACATCCACGATTGACGTAGAATATTTTTAAGGGAAAAATCTACAGAGATCCATATAAACTCTTCTCTTTCAACTATTGACCTGACCCGATTCGTCATTCTATATTTTTTTATTCAATTGAGTGCGCCATGCTTTCCTGGACGTCCCTTTTCACTTATTCCATCCATTTGCATATCACATAATACCTACTCTTCTCTTCTGACACTATTCTACACTAATATCTACATTATGAAACAGGTAAGAAGATTTTGTTTTTCAATAGTTTTAATTCACAATATATACTTCTTAATTCGTATTTAGTTGCATATTAAGTAACATATTGAGTAACATACAAGTAACTTAATTTTTTTATTAAGTTACTTAATTTTTATATTAAGTAACTTAATTTTTATATTAAGTAACTTAATTTTTGTATTAAGTAACTTAATTTTTATATTAAGTAACTTATTTTTTATATTAAGTAACTTATTTTTTAATATTAAGTAATTATTTTTTTATATTAGGTAACTTAATATTAATATTAAGTATCACGTGTAAATTTAATTTAAATTTCTAACAAAATGTCTAGAAACTGTTACTTAGTTAATTACCAAGAAATACAAAAAGGTAGAAAGATCATGTGAAAAAAATGTTTTGTTTTGGAAACAAAAACGCTAAAATCAGCTTGTCTGGGAATTCGTCTATTATTTTTAAATCTTTTATAAGCTATTAATATTAAAAAGTTTATCTACGTAAAAGCGTCGACCGAGTAGAGATAAATAATTGCAAATCCTTTTTAAGGGATGAATATTAAACTCGCATGTTTTCGCGCTGATGTTTTCCACAAATGAAAACTCACCGAACGAAAGCAATTTATTTTTCATCGCACTAGGCTTGATTATTTTTTCGTGTCGGATTCAAACAATACTCCGATAGCATTTTGATAAATAGGAAAAGAGATGTTAGTAATCGAAGTCCATTTAGCTCGTAATTTTAATTTATATTATAACAATCTGCATTTAGAAACTAATCGATATTTAAAATGGTTTGAACTTCTCATTGTACAGTAAAATTAAAATTGTTCCGCGGTCGCTGCAAAAAAAAAAATACTTTTCTTATGAATATATTACTACGTAGCAATCCTATGAGATATAAAAATCTTTTTATGTTTATACTATCTGAATTACCCGGGTGTGTGTTATTAATAGTTTTGAGTAAAGTTTTATAATCCCTAACCCTACCCCTACTCCTATCCCTACTCCTACCCCTACTCCTACCCCTACTCTTACTCCCTACCCCTTCCCAGTAATTTTCCTCTTATTTTGAATGCAAAATTTCGTCAAGAAGTACCAAAATTTGGTTTTAGGTGAAGAAAAGGGGGTTGGAGGTGATTTTTCGAAATCACATATAGACAGTGGCCTTCCTCTTGTTTTGTAGGTCAAGTGTGCAATATTTCATCACACTTGGAATAACGCCTGGAACATTCTTCTTTGTATAATAGACAAATAAGATAGAAAGAAGATAGAAGATAAAGATAGAAGACAATAGACAATGTGGTTTATTGAAGGCGTACACTATTAAACGTATTTATAAAACTTATAAATATATCTACTGACACCTACCATGAACTTAATCGTGCCATGTCTTCATTGAGCGTCATATATTCTTCGTTCATCCGCTCTACATACCCAAACCATTTAAGCTTCTCTTTCTTTATCTTATTCATTTGGCTCCCATCAGTCTTACATTATTTGCGAATCTCAACATTTTTCAAATGATCATCAATGGTTTTACCACACATACGCCTCAAGGATCTCATTTCCACAGCATTCAGTCTACTTCTCAATATATTTCATACTAAATATTAAATATGTACAGTACACATCAAAAACAGCAAATTAATATATATTTGTTTTTTTACCAACACAATCCAATTGGCCATTAAAAATTCCATGATACTATGAATTTAATAGTTGGAACTAGACACCTGCCTAAACAATGTAACAACTGTAAATGTGTGATAACGATAATAGAAGTAAGGTGTTCCCTAAATGCATGGTAAATAAATCGATAGAAGCGTTGTAAATATGCCTTAATGCTGGTAATAACCAAATATTTGGAAACTTAGTTTTGAAACACGACATAGCAATTAAGATCGGAAAATCCATAATACTAAACTCATAATAAATTTAGAATTCGTTAACCTTTCATTATATAAACGCATTATATAATCATCTTGATAAAAAACAAAATGTAACAACACAGTTAATTTAAAGTTTATTTTCCGCTTGGATCCGGCCCCGTACAAGTTCCGACAATTGTATTAAAAATATAAAGCTATCGCTGCATCAAACATCGCGAAAGAGGCGAAGACGTCCGACACAAACATATACCGTATTTTTTTTAAATTTCTTGAGGGATTTCAGCTTTAAACTTAATTATATTTCATAAATTTAATGTACCATCTATTACAGAGTTATATAAAAAGAAACGCCTTATATCAAATTTACAAAGAATTTTTCATTAATAAAATTCACTCCACTTATGGTATAATCAATAGATTCAAAACAAATGGTTTAATAGCCATCCCAATGCTAAGAACGACCACAGCACAGCACCACTACTTGTATTTAGGTATAATATGATACAATATATAATTATCCAAAATCAAAATTAATGTAACCGAAACTTTGAAATATGAACAATTCAAAAATCAAATTAACTCCCTGAACTTAGATAATGATATATTGTACCCTCAATGTTAACTCTCTAGCATATAAATTACAATTTTTATTTTAATTAATTTTCTAAAATTATTATTTAATAAGTTTTTAATATTGTTTACGTGTTGAATTATTTTTATTATTTTTTCATTGCGTATGTAAATACTCCTCCCATAACAACGAGCTACTGGAGCTCAACTAATGAAGAGTAGATCTATTGATCTATTGATGACGGAAGAAAAAAAATCATGTATATGATTGATTATGTTACAATATATTCCGTATGTACACCAGCCAACGAAGATTTGATCTGAACATTTCAAAGCGTTAAGTGCTAAAATTTTTTTTTTTTTAAATATTTAGCTTTAAGTGCGTATTTCGTTTCATTTTGTTGTACTATTTTCTACCTAATAAGTACTTTATTAAAAGTTTAATATTTTTTAAAACTCTTTGAATTTGCAACACCCATTTTTTGCAGAAAGTATCTCTGGCAAACATTTTGGTATTTGCTCTAAATATTGATGGTCCGGCGGGATTATTGGTGCGTGAGGGAAAAAAACCAAGCGGAATTTTGGTTGAATAATTTGCTGCAACTGAAAAACGACCGAAAATACACATTTTTACTCTCGCTGCAGTTTTCATTTCATTTTGACGTTTTTCATTATTTCGATTTCGACAATAAAATATTTTTTGATCAGACAGACATTTTTCAAATTTCGGTTTTTTTTTGTGAATACGTTTTATTACATTTTAACGTTTTAAAAAATATGTTTAGTCTAGATTGGATCTAGAAAGATTAAGGCTTCTGAAATGTGGATGTGTAGACCTAAAATCCATTATTAGAGACATTATGCGAAAACCCCATAGGGTCTATACTGCCGTGGTAAGTAAAAACACAGTATTTTCCTTAGGAGTCTCAAGGAAGATACTGTGTTTTTACTTACGATGGCAGTATAGCGATGAGCTCTTCAAAGAATTTAATATCCTGGATGTTCCTCAAAACTACGTAAAAATGGGGTTACTGTCCGTGTATACAAAAACCTAGAAAATCTTTATCATAAATATATTATAAGAATTTACACCAGAAAGGTGCTCCTTGTCCCGAGGGACAGACAATACGGCAAAAGAGTAAAAAAACACATTTCATGACCAAAAATATATAATAAATCACCCCAGAAATAAATGTTAAAACATGCAAAATGTCATACATCGGTCCAATAATAACCAAATGCTTAATTGGCTTGGGTAGAAGGGAGCCTGAAAAATTATTAAATAACCTCAATTAAAATTATTCATAACACACGGATAGATTTAATAAAAACAATAACATTCACAGAATGATACATCACGCATAACTGGAGCATTTGTTTCCTTAAAACAGGCAATCTTCTTTTTTTTTAATTTAACACTTATATGTATTTATTTTATTTTTTTAAATTTAGTAAATTGTTACAATAATAGACATCAAATGATATTATGGTGCTAGAATGATTAGATATAGATATGTTTTGAAGTAATGGAATTTAGTTTTTAAGGAAGGAATTTATTTTATTTTTTAATTATAGTAAATTTATAATTCTTTTAACTTCTTCAGAAAGATTATTAAAATATTTTAACCCATTTTAAATATAATTATTGTGTAGAAAATAAGGTAATTGAAATATTGTATTTATGTCTAATGATGAATTTAGTTTTGATTGTTTTAACGTATTATCTTCGAGTATTTGTAATCTGGAAAATGTTGTACAATGTAGCTGACGGGAATATAGTGAATTCATAAGTGAATTTCTATGTAGTCCGTTTTCTTTAATTCCGAACTCGAATTAAAAACGTGTTCTTAGAATCACAATTATTTAACTGATTTGGTTATAAAATCTTATTCCCTGTGTGAATCGAGAATAATTGATATCTTTAATTGATAGTTCGCTGGCAACTGTTTGCCAAGATTTGTGATGTATCTAAGTTTTAATGATGGGAATCAAATTCCCTAGATTAGAGTTACATCCTATTATTCGTAACTAATTGCGCATTGTGATTAAATCAGACAATATTTTCTGGCTCCATTGTTTCGATTTATAATTTTGACTTCGTGTATTCTTTGTTATTAACTACCTTTATTATTTTCATCATTTTTGAGGTCCATTGCACGAGTGAAATTAAATTGCATAGACATGTTACTAGTGGTGTTCATTCCATGATGACTAAAAACCTTTGCCTACCATAGGAAAAACAACGAAACATAAACATAAATTATATAAGATAATGGAAAAATTAAAAATAGCCTCAAATTTCTAAGACATAAGTAAGAATTCGTACGCTCATTTATTCAGTTGGCAATAACAAATAGCAGTCGATGATAAGAAAATGACAGTATTCAATGCACAATTCATGACCGCACTTGAAAATTTGTATACAACCTACCTTTGGTCATAGAACAATGGACACCACTGGATTTTACTAGCTAGCAAGAATGTGGAAATGGAAGAAACGAGGAAAAGGAAAAATGTACATTGCTCTTACATATGGTTACTAAATAGAGCCAAAGCCATTTAATCAACGTTTCGATTTTTTTTAAAGTCCCCTTGTTATTGCGTTAATCAAATTTCTGTGAGATTCCTGAAACGTGTGTGTGGTAAACCCATGTTAGATCGAACTATAAGTGACATGAGTTGAAAAAATATTTATCTCTTTGTAACAGATTTTTTAACAAAAATAAATGTATGCCTAGGTGGAAAAAACAAGATTTCGCCAAAAAAGTTTCTTACGCTAAAGCTGGTTAGAGACAGAAGTTTTATTTTACGTTAAACTAAGGAAGAGGATTAGGAAGGGGAAGATAGGATGGGGATAGAAGATGCTCTTAATACGTACTATAATTCTTCTTGTTCATTAATTTGCGATCGTACGTATTACTTCGGTTCGATATTTCTGAGGGTTATTGTTAAGGATGTCGATATTACTAAATTGCGTGTTATACTGTGCACATGTACGCTGAAATGGGGAATTTTTCCTAAGGTTAGTTCTGCATGCGGGCCAATGAAAAAAAATGGACGATTAAATAGTTATGAACAACTTTATGACAGTGACGCTTAGATGGTTTTTACATGTACGAGTATAGCATATGGACGGAGAAATCAGAATCTGGAGACGTTGAAAGATGATTTCGTGGACGCCCCTGGAAGAATTAACACGTTCGAGTGAATCAAACACTTTTTCGACTCTTTTGGTGTCACGAGTTGGAAAAATCGAAGATGATGAATGAATGTGAGTGAAGCGAGAAGTGTGTGCCAAGACGAAGTTTTGTAAATTATTTCTCCCTTTCATGGCAAACTAACTGAACCTTCCATTATTTATTGCCTTGCTTAGCTTGAGCCTATTTTGTGAATACATACACATTTCATAAATATTCAACAGGAAAAGGCACTCAACCACAATAATGTATTGTCGATTCTTTGCCTCGTAATTATAGTGAACCTTCCATACCAATTATTTACGTGTTTTCTTGGCGTGAATACAACCAGCGCCCAGCATGTGGAAGAGGTAATAACTGAGATTATCGACATTTTAGTATATTCTTTGTTGGCCGCGAGGAGAGGACCCTGTCAACAGTTTCCAAATACGTTTTTAATCAGTAAGGTGGAGCTTTTAAATAAGTCTTCCGGTGTTCTCCTTTATTCGAAGAGTTACAATACTTCGTATTGGATTAGTTCTATTGTCAAGATTAACTCTTGGAAACTTTGATCGTTTGAATCGGATGATTTTGCCTTATTAAATAAGCCTTATTCAAATATTATATTGCTTGTCGCGGAGACTTTTGGAAGTTAACGCTTGGGTGTTCATAGGGTCGATTGTCGCTTTTTGCTAAAAACGCGTCAGTTTGACTAGCGTGTTTATCGTTGAATTTCGAACAGATGAAGATTTTTAATGCCCGATTCATACATTTGTTACCTTTCAAAAAATTAATGTTTGTCTGTCTTCGATTTTATTGAAAATAACTCAACCGGTTTCGCTTAAAAAAGCACAGTTTGTTCTTATTAGTGTCGGGAAGTTTTAAAGAGTAGTTTGAATGAAATCCAACATGTAAAACTGTTGCTATAACGTTTTAAAATCTCTATGAAAACATTGAACTCGCAATGTTGTATACTAACCCGGTAGGTCACTCCAGATTAAAACGTTAAATTACAAAGTTTTATCTTAGGAAGATATAATTTTGCCCGGACAGGACACAATATTAGAAAACACTGCACATTGCATGATATTGTAGTTACTGTATAAATTCTACTGGTCATTGGTATTATATTTATTAGAAGGTTATTGGCAAAAGAAGAGTAGGTATTTATTTGAAACATTATTTTATTTGAGATTTTCGATAATAATTATTTACAGTAACAAATATTTATAGTTATTTACAATATCGTGGACTATGAAAAGTTTCAAATTTTTAGGTTTAACCTACAATTATCGATACTGATTGAAAGGCAAAATGTTATTTTTGAGCCCTGCTAGTATTTAATTTTTTTTTATTGTGACAGCTGTTTCGGCGTTCAATGCCATTTTCAAAGTACGATTAATCCACATTGCGACGACTTATTTACGAGTATATGATTTTATTTACTCCCACCCAATTCAAATTTTTACTGGTGTTATTCACTATCGGTAAAACCGATTTAGGTCGAAAATAATTAAGATTCTCTATTCTCTGAGGTTTTTACACTTATAATGTGGTTTACCTTTATTTGAATGACAACTTTTGAAAAAAAATAAGTACTAATTAATCACAAAAACAATTAAGAAAGGCAAATTCCTCAGGCTCTTACTTTTTAAATGCTCCCTTACGATTGTTAAATACAGTACGTGACTTTTCATGAAAATCGTTAAATTAAAAGCTTGTATTTATAAAAAACATCATTATGTGTATTTGATCAACCGTCTTTTACCTTTCTTTTACAATTTAAGCAAGTTTACTCTCCAAGACATTAGGTAAGGTTAGTGAGAATATAAAAACATTTTTCATTTCACATTTGTTTTTCATATTTATGAAACGTTTACTCTTTGGGATATTAGGCAAGGTTAGTTTTAACATAATAATTCTCATTCTGTCGACTAAATACAAAACCAGACACTGAAGAAGTTAATACAAGACACGTGTGTATGCCCAAGAAAAATACACGTGGTAAAAGAACAAACATTAAACATTCGTTGATAGTTTCTAGCGGTTCTAAGTCAATATGCTACTGCTTCTAAATTTTAATACTTCTTCACTGTTTATTTCCATACCCAACGCGTACTGCGTATTGCTCTAACCCAAATACCTTCGTGTTTAACTGACTCGTTAGTAACAGTGGCGTGTCGACCAATTTCCGACTCCTACTCTTTTTATGGGTTTTATGGAAATTATTGCTGGACTTTTGCTGAAAATGTTAGGTATCGTTTACCCAGCAATAAATCACTCGCTTATCTTGGAAAGGAGTTAGGTATTAGTAGGGAACTAAGTAATTCGCGTTATTTTTTAGGAAAAGTTGTGATATTTTTCGGTCAAATTCGAGTAATTTTTTTGGAAATGTCGTTATTTATGAGAAAACGGAGTTATTTTTTTAACAAAAATTATGGTATTTTGCAACAAACGTTGTGTTATGTTCCATTTTTGATATTTTGCAACAAAAGCAGTCGTTTCTTTTTTGAAAATCGAATAAAGTGTGAGAGTACGCCGCGCTTTTGAGATGAAGTTAGCTGCGTTCAATTTTATAGATATTCAGGCTTGTCAAAACCATAGACAAAGAAATACGTATTATTATGCTTTCTTGTTTAAAAATACGATATTTGCGTTATTTGCTTGAAAATTACGAAATTTGCGTTTTTTACTGATTGGTGGTTAATTTTTCACATTTATGTGAAATAATCCCACACGGGAAAAATTGGCAATCAATTCACGATATCCTAGAGTTCAAAATCGGGGGCAAAAAAATGGGTGCGTTTTTTCAAACGGTGACATTATTACTAAATGTAGTAGGTATATTTGCGTCTACTTTCAAAGTGAAAGATTCCCTCAATATATTCCAGGTAAGGCCACTCTCTGACGGTCCGGTAGGGAATCGACATAAACCTCATGCGTGATACCGACAGTGCACTGCGTCATACATTTCAATGGACACTAGTTCAAGACTCGGGGGAAAAGCGGGAGCGGCTCGTTGTACTTCTGTTATACCACAAGCGGGACAACAATTCATTAGCTTCTCGGTAAACACGCATCCAGTAAATCTATTCACTGCGTTTCGATCGTTTACGCGCCATTCATTATTTGAGTTGAAACATGGAGCGGGATATAAATTTTCGGCTAATAATGGAGGTAGAGAAATATGCATGCCTTTATAACTATAAATTACCGGCATTTGCAGTAAAGAGAATAACGGAGAAAGCTTGGTGTGCAATAGGGGGACTTATATGTGGAGTAACGTGCTGGACCAGGTCTTGGAATGTTTTTTTTTTACATTCGGTATATTTGCCGGAATTGGACATCATCTCCGGACAGAGATGATCCATCCCTGGCAGCAATAAATAACCAACAATGAATGTTACGTTCGATGTACGGGATAAAATAAAACCTCCTTATTGTTTGTCTTGTTCAAAGGAATAAATAGCATACCGGAGCCTCGTCTTCACATGATTCACTCGACATTTATCAATTTTGACTTTGAATCCGATAACATTCAGCGGTAAATGTGATAACAGAAATTTGCAATACTGACAATTTACTGGGGGCTACAAATCACTGCAGACCCGTCAAGGAGTTGATGGAGGAAATATCGCGACACATTTCCTGCATTTTTGCTGCACCCGGTTTATGTGATTCCCTACCGGACCGTCAGGGGGCGGCCTAAGATACCACATTTCAATATCGAGGCATTACTTGAATCGGTTATAACTTATAAAGGCAGGTGACAATATCTGAATAGGGAAATTCTTCCTCATTTCCATTTTTCCCTTCCAATTTATTTGGTCCAATTTATATGGTCCTCATCATTATCTGAATAGGGTATTTTCACAAACTACGGATACCGTTGGAAATGTGTAGAAGATTTATGGTTTATATTTCTGATTCTAATAATAGCAGTAAAAATGTGTAATTTTAATATTTTCATTCATAACTATTGATTTTAAAAACCAACTAGAACCGCACATTCTGAAACGGTTCGAACTGGCTACAACGTCATTATGATGTACATAACGCCACTGGCTGGTAAGACGGATGTCACTGACGTTGGTCGGCGTGACGTCAACGACGCCATATTCACGAACAAAAACACTTTAATCGTTTTAGAAAATTTATTCGTAAACATAAAAATAAAATTCAAGTGTCGTCGTTATTGTAATTTTTTCCTTAAGTTTTGTAGACAATGAAAAAAAATCAATGGAAATACCTTATTTGTAGTTGGTAGGGAGAACATTTTTTGTAACCCCACGACGGGCACCCACGTTGTTCGACTTGTCGTTACGCTACCGACTAAGATTTATATTGATTTTAAACATATGAGTGAGCTTAACACGACTATACTAATACTATTTAATAATCATTTCCACTTGTTCTAGGTCGTTTTACCTTGGTCTGTAAGTGAATTGGCTCTCCATTTAATTTTAAATAAAAATTCAAACAGTTATTTTGGACAAAGGAATTAAAAAATATTTTTTAATCACCACTTTATTAATATGCACATGTTAACGTGTTTTGAAAGCGAAGCATTCCTCATCAGGAAGAATACAGAATACTAAAAAATAATAATGTCAAGTATAGACAAATGATCAACTTTGAACATAATAATATAAGATTATGCAAATTATTTGATTATATTAGGTAAGTAATTAATCAAAAATGTTAATAAAAAAATTATTATAAAACATTGAATAGCAAATTTATAATATTGTTGACATTAAAATTTTGGAGGCGATCTGAGTTCGACACTGGGATAGTTATTTCCCAGATCCCAAGGTCTGATTTGACCTCCACTTGCTCCAGTTCTAGCCATTCACATACAGTCTTCAAGCCTTTCCATCTTGTTCCAATCCTCTTCCACGCAGTATGCTCACCTATTACTCAATCTGCCACTGGATCACATCCGCCAGGACACTCCATTAGTCATGATTTTCTGTGTCCTACCATCTGGTATTCTTTCTGCATGACCAGCCCATCATTGTGGACCTTCAGAATCTTATTTTTTTAATTTCAATTAGATTTCGGAGTAAATGACTCATTTTAGTTATTTAGTTCCACAGAGCTAATAATACACAGAGATTACCGCAGTCAAAATCACGTGAAGCAAACGTTGACGGTGGTGAACTAAGCTGGTGCCAAAATGGGTGTCACCTGACCTTTGCTTCCAGCTGTCGAAATTTTACTTTGGGCAAGTTAAGTCGGAAATTTGACTTAATAAAGCATTATTATGAAGCTTCTGACGGTCTATAAACTGGCAGAACACACAAAGCTGTGGTAAATTAAAAACGGTTTGTAATTTTAAATACAAATTTACCGTTAAATCAGTTAATAGGTGTTTTAATCGGACAAAAGCTATAAGTCACAAAAAATTCAAAGCATCAAAGAAAAAACAATTGTTCTGCATCATAATAATATTATTGAATTTGATAAAGACGTTTAAAGTCGGTACAAAACTTAAATGCTTGATTTCTCAAAATAGCGAATATATTGTTCACATTTTTTTTCAGTGTACCCACGATATATAGATAAGCAGTTTGTTTCTTTTACTCGGTCTTCCAATCTGCTTCCAACATCTTCGCTATCAAATTTCAAAGATTCCTTGATATAGTTTACAAAATGTGTATCAGTTCAAGTCTAGCTTTTTTATGGTGTACCTTAAGGTACTCACCTAGGGCCATTATTATTTAATGTACATATTTATGATATCCACAAATGTTTTTGTGGATATCATAAATATTGTTGTTTAAAATTATGAATAATAGCCTGGACTCGCCAGAGTTCATCAACTTCTTAAAAATGTACATACCATCAAGACCATCCCGACAAACCGATTTTTTTTCATTTGCCGCATTCAGGACCAATCTTAGGATTAATTCTCCAATTCCCCGTATTTGCGCGCAATATAACGCACAATTTCACAATATCGAATTCTTCACAATATGCTTTCAATATATCGAACCGAACTAATACGTACGACCACAAATTGATGCACGAGTATTAAATGTATCGAGAGTATCTCCTCTCCCGATCCTATCTTCCTCTTCCTCTCCCCCTTTCCTTCTTATATTGTTTTTTCATTAGTTTTTTAGCTTCATAAATGAAACATCTGTATTTAACCACTGTTAGCACAAGAAACTTTGTTGGCTTACCCTTTGTGAAATTTCCTTTGATTGAAAGCTGTTTGTTCCTCACAAATAAATAAAATATTGTTCATGTTACGTACTTCCGTTTAGTTAGTCGACACATTGTATTAATTCGTCATAATCACACTTGAATAAGTATTCATTTGATCTTGTACACATTATACAGGACGTTCGACTTTACCTCAAAGAAAAAGAACAATGGTAAATCAAGGTATCTAAAATAACAATCTGAAGTTGGAGAGTTCAACCATGACAGAAGTGAGTGGCATTGTTGTCTGCGGCTTTTCGACGATTATTTTTTTATTTATTTATTCTTATGCTGTATCTAATGCTGATCTACACACGCATTTATCTAGTTAATAGGTTTACGTGTTAACTTCTCTGGGTATATTTTTTGTGTTATAATTAGATTTTTAATAACAATGAAGAATAGAAGGACACAATAAAAAAGCACAATTAACAATGATGTATCCTTTAATTTGGAATATTTTTGTCCTTATATCCCAATGAAAAGTCTTCATTCCTCAAAAACGTACCTTAATCTCTACTAATTCCAAAAAAGATTTCAAATAAATTTGGGTAGAATCTTGTGGTCATGATAAAAATGTAGCAGCCAATATATATGAGAATTAATTGAAGATGACATTGACAGCTCTTAGAAATCGAGGTATGATACTGATAAAAATGATGGGACGGATTGGGGTAAGCTCAGTGGATTAGAGTGCAAGATCCCGGATAGACTATGAGGTCCTGGGTTCTAGCCCCAGCTGCAACCGTTAGCTTTATTTTCTTTTCTGTCTTTTTTTGGTTTCATTTATCATTTTGAAAGTTGTTAATGATTCAAAACATATTATACTGAGGTTGATAAGCTTCAATAAGTTATTCCATAATTGAATAATGTACTAATTCCATTAAAAACAATGTTTTTAGTATTATTATTGATGTGAGTACCGCATAAGAGTCCCAATTCTGCCAACCGTCTGGACCCATTTAGACTATGGCATCCTCAATTGGGGTATCTTGCAAGGTTGAATGTAGTGGGGAGGGGAAGGAGATGGGTAAGGATAGGGTGGGAAAGTACCTGTCTATTCAGATCTGGGTACCAAATACGGCAAAAGCCATTTCAAACAACGTTTCGATTCTGAATTGTGTTTTTTCACCAGGGCGATACTGAAAGCATCCACCACTCTTCAACGAGCCACAAATAAAATTATTATTTCTTTTTTTGATACTGACAATTAATTGGAGGTGGAATTTGCTGTAAATTGAAAATTAAAATAAAATGAAAGGTGGAAAAAAGCTTTAAAATTGTTTTAATAAATCAAATAGAATTAACTTCCCACACCGGGATTTGAACCCTCGACTCCTGGATTCGTAGCCCAGAATCGTAACCACTCAACCACGGGGACCGATAATGAAATAGATTATGTAAGAAATCCTATACAACTTACACACACGTTGGTATTTTATAAACTTTTTATTTTTATTTATAAATCTCTATTACACACCTCCGTAGTAGATATTTCGTAATGGTAATTAAGTAATACAATGAATGGCAGGTAAAAAATGTACTTGGCTACTGCTTTTAATTATAATTTCTATGAAGTATCACTTTAATAGTGCATTATCATGCTATAGTAACTTAAAAATGTAATTAAATCTCTATATATATAAAATGAATGTGTGTCTGTGTGTCATCGATTTCCTTGAAAATTACTCTACCGGTTTCGCTGAAAAGAGCACAGTTTGTTCTTATTAGTGCCAGGAAGGTTTACAGTGTAGTTTGATTGAAATCCAATATGCAAAACTGTTTCAATAACATTTTAAAATTAGTATGAAAAGCATTGAACCTGCCATGTTGTATTGAAGTTAGCACATAGATATTATATACTTCGGTTAGCCACAGATTACATAATAAAAAGAAGACGGTTTGTTTGGGTAGAATATTTTTAAAATGGAAAACACAAGTAGGTACCTACTTAAGAACTTAATTAATTAGACATATTTTGAAAAATAAATGTTTAGATTGAAATGAATGTTTCTTTATAATTTCTTCAAACAATTCTTATTCACTTTGTGGCGTCATTATTAATAAATTATTTTTAAAATATACTTAGTATTCTCCACTTTATAAATATACATTGATATCTACATGTTTCGAAAGCGATGCTTTCATCGTTGGGGATAGTATTAGTCGACACAAGGTATTACTTTGGTTGACAAATTAATTATGGCACCCAAACGAAAAGCAAGAATTCACAACTTCATAACTTTATTCCATAACTAACAGCTTTATCCTTTATAAGTAACAGCTTTATCGACTTTCGACTTTCAACGGGCGCTTATGTATGATATGCACAGAAAAGTTTAAAAAATTGATATTTAAAAAAAAAAACGATCGAATCCGCAATCTCCCGACTCCAAGTCGATAGACTAGACGTAGACTGAGCTATGGAGGTCGAGTTATTATTTTTATTTTTTATTAATTAATTTTTTGATACATACATTCACACAAACAACCTACAAAGGTTACAAACATTTATTTTTTATGTATACATAGTTTTTTTTCTTAATATTTAATTATAACATATGTACATAAACCTACGTTTAATGTATATAAAGCAAACAATCCAACGTAGGCAAGGCCAGTGTGTGGGTATACCTGGTATCAGTTAGTGACAGTATATTAGTATATTTGTATTAATACATGGGTGTTAATATGGGTAATTGTTTATTAGTGGATTTCCTATTATTATTTCAATTTATTTTTTCATTGCTCGCAGTGATATAAATTTCATGGACACGAGTAGTATATATTTTTATTCTAATGTTGAAATTGAAACATCTGATACATCATCAAATAAATGACAACTTCCAACTTCCGATTAGTTCTAGTCTCCTCCACATCTGTGTCTGAGTCACTTCCGACCGTTTAAAGCGGATATGAATACAATTAACACTGTGTTTACAATCCGGAAATAAACTTTAGTAACAAGGTAGTCCTTCCTCTTACTCATCTCTTTTCAATACTTACTTCTCAATTAAGTTTTAAATTATTGTTTTTGATTTGTGAACTTTTTACATCACCCCTAAAAAGTGCAAAAAAATGACTCGACACTAGTCGGTCACAAAGATCTCCTTTTTAATAGTACCATAATCCCGTTGGATTTGGACAGTAGAAACTTACGTGCGCCTTCAAATGTATATAATAAACTATAAATCGGTTAGTGGACTAATTCGTTCGATTCTCACCCCGGCGTCGCGGGTTCAATCCTCTGCTAGAGAAGTCGTCCATCATTGCACAATCAAAATCTTCCGCTGATACTGATGGTAGTAGAATGTATGTTTTTGTAACATATGTAGGTCCAAATTTTTCGTATATTTTTATTTACTTAATTATTTCATAATGTTCTACAAAAGTTGCAAAATATGTGACCTTACTGGGGTACCCCATTCTAAGGTAACATTGTACATAGTTTTATGTATGGATTAAAAATTAGGTCAAGTTTGGACTGCTAGCTTCGCTTCTTTGAACAATTTTTTGTTAACGCCAACTGCGTTAAGTCCTCCGTTAATGGAGTTTCCTGCATTAACCTTTTTTTAATATTCCTATCAATCTTTCCATCTCTCGTAAACATACTTCCCAAATACACGAAATCATCGACCTGCTAAAATCATTCACAACTATACAGCTCACTGTTTTCGTACTCTTTCTTGAGACCATGACTTTAGACTTACTTACATTCATCATTATCTCATTCTTCATCCATACCTCGTTCATTTTTCCCACTTACCTTCTAATAAATGTTAAATCAATAACAAATAATAATAAAATAGCAACTGCAATATCATGGTAAAATGCAGTATTTTCTAATATTGTGTCCTGTGCATGCAGAATCATTTTTTCCCAAGCTGAAACTTTGTCATATATCGTGTTAATCTGGAGTGACCTGCCAGGTGAGTACATTTCTGTATCTGTTTGTGCATAATAAGATAAACCCTAGCAAGTAATATTTATATAGCTCCCTTCAGGTGATTTTACGCAAAAACAACAACAACAAAAAAAATTCCATGTATTATTATTATTACAAGGAATTAAAATACTTGTTTTTTTAATGTATTTATTCGTGGGTAGGTATTGCGCGTTTGGTCGTCATGCATTATTTATGTGCCTTTCATATTATAAATACTTCAGTCGAGAACCACCTCAGATATTTTCATTTACCATAACAATGGCGTATTGTCAAATTGTGGTCTAAAACGCGTTACGCCACCGTTATGCAATGATGTTGTTCGTTTTTTGAATAATTGAGTTCTAAATTCGAACGCGACTCACAAATTTTAAAACCGACTAATCGAATGGCGCGATGAAAGAAATGGATTCAAGGAAATTTAATATTCTCGAAATAGATTCGTGATTCTTTTCTTTACTTTTATATACCTACGTACCAGAAATGCAATCAATGTTTTAACTTAAGTACCTAAGTGATTGGTGGTACCAAATGCACACTACGCCCAGCTTCTGACATTTTCCATACGTTGAGATTGAAACATTCTACGCTAACGCCTCTAGCGGCCCGCGTTGTACGATTTTTTTTTCATACATTTAAATAGATTTTATTTTAAATATAATCTAAATTGTTTATAGAAATCTAAAAATTATAAAATAAATATTAGGTAACCTACTTTACTGCTTTTTTGCTGATACATGATTTATTTTAAAGAGGCTATATGGTTTGCACTAACAGTTATAAGACTCGCCGCTCGCACTCGGTTAGAAGGTTTAGTTTAAAAGGAATTGTGAAAATTTTATTTGATTTCTTATTTTTAGACATCTCTTGGCTTAACGTATCACAATTCTTATCTTTTATTTTTATTTGTGAGTTTTTTGTGAGGACTTTTAAATATTTATACCTGTTTAAAGCATTCATAAAATAAATGATAAAAAAATGAGGAGAATTTTGATATGTCAAGTGAAAAGATGTCTGAAAATAATAAATTAATGAACATTCACAATATATTAAATAAGTTATTTATTCTCTTTGTAAACCACCAGCCCAGGCCCCAGTGGTGGCTGACGAGGTTTATAAATGTAACAATTTTCTTTCATTGCTCTTCGATTTCTATAATTTATTGATTACTGATTATTAAAAATACATTTCGCATTGTATCTATTAAATTGTATAAAAAAAAATCAATTCGTACATCCCGGGCGGCTAGAGACGCTAGTGTAGCATGTGGCCATCAAATCTTGTCAGAAGCTGGGCGTATTATCTATTCTATGGTATTTGGTGGTACTACCAATAAATATATGACGCGAATGTGAATGGAAAAACAAGCCGGGGACGACATGGCACCATCAAGTGAATCAAATACTTGAGTCGGACCATGTCAGAAGTCGGAATAATGGACGAGAATGTATGAGACGTTGTATGAGAGTGAATGTGGCAAGAAGTGTATGCCAAGATCGAGTTGTTTGGCGGTCCGTCCTCTCTGCCTAGCCCTGCGGTGAAACGGCGTGATGGTTAGCTAGTTAGTTAGTTACCAATATATTCGCTTACCTCTTACTACGAGATGTTCAAGAAAACATAGAAACAAAATCGGCTTCTCTCATTATGGAAAAATAATACGATTCAGACGACCATTTGTCTCAGAAAACTAGGTTTGCCATCTCAAGTAACATATTCGTGTTCTTTTTTAAGCTATTTTAACTATCATGCATCGGACAGTGGTAGATACTCTCACGGCCGTTCTTCCCAACCCTACTTAGCAACAGCTGAGCCGTAATTTTGCATCAACACTGATCAAATACACAAATACGCTCTTCCCAACTAAATTCTTGATCAAATTTACGATCAATTTAGGATATCGATTTTTATGGATTAAAGTTCTCCGTAGCACAAAACTATTTATAAAAAGTGTCAACAGTGTGAACAAACGTCACAGAAATGTCAAATGTCATTATTAGGTTATACGATCTTTTTTACGCGATTCAATTATTGAATGACAAATATGTATTTCCGTTTTCGAATGTCAAAACATGTTTATTGAATGTTTTAAATAAAGCTGAAGAGAACCCAACTTATTTTAGTAATTCTAAGCTACGTTTTGTCTTGTTTCTTCACTCATCGACAAACGTCAAATGTACGAAATGTCAGTTATTACATTTCGTACATTTGATAAATGTAATAACATGTTAGTTTATGTTTTATTTTTAAAACAAATTATATTTATTCATAATAAATACAATATTAACTTATCTACGTTACTTTAAATTGAAAGTTTTTACTTTGATGTTACTCTATTGTCTAAAAGTGGGTGGCTACTATTTTATCGCATATGAAAGTGGGCGGACACTATTTTATAGTGAGTAGCCACCTCCATAGACAATTAAGGATGAAAAATTCTTGGAAACAGGCAAAACAGAGCTAATAATCAGATTGATCAGCCGAAAAGTTGGGATGAACGACCGTCAGTGTCGCCCTGGGAAAGGCCACTATTCAGAATCGAAATGTGCCTTGACATGAGTTTAGCTATGTTTGGTAACCAGATCTGAACAGCCGGGTTCTCCCTTCAGCCGCATAACATATCCCGATTGGATATGCCATAGTCCTACTAGCTCCGGACGTCTGTGACTAGTGAGGAATTCACATATTTAAAAAAATACAAAAAAAGGAAAAGGTTTCTTAGATGTTATGTACACGTAGATCGGATGGATGTAGAAAGGAGTGTCAGGTGAATATATTATGATGAATCGATGAAAAGGACAGGACGTTCCAGGTAGACAATGCACGTTGCTCACTCAAGTAAATAAAATCGATGAATCACAAAGAATCGTAATAATAGTAGTGTGTATGAGACGATGTATGAATTAATATGAACCAAGGAAACTTCGATTGGTAACAAGCGTAGAACGGATGGATGAAGAAAGTAGTACCAGGAGAACATCCTAATGAGTAGTTGGGAAAGCCCCACGAAAACATGTCAATTGAATCAATTGAGTCTAGTCATGTCAAGTTTCGGAACAACGGGTTATGTATGAATGTGGATGATTCAGAAGTTTGTGAGGATGAAGTTATAGTGAAATTTCATTATGGTTAGTTAGTTTAGCATGCCGTGTATACATCTGATGACTGCAGATCGCTAACAATAAAAAAACATGAATTATTTTTGTGTTTAATTCGTAGAACTCGTTTTTTTTTTAAATTTAACGTAAATCTAATTTAATAATGTTATTATGTGAAATGTAGGACCTTAGGAAAAGATAAATATGGAAATATGCCTAAAAAACTGAAAAATCCTAAACTTTATAATAGTGGCATATACTAATTAAAGTGTGACCACGCCGACTGCTACGCTACCTATATCTGGCAGACGGGAAGGGCTTTCTCAACTAGATTCAAAGAACATATACGATGTTATAAAAATAAAAGCACTTTTTCAAAATTCGCAGAGCATCTCTTAGTGAATAATCACGTCCCGCTTGACAACAACGAGCCTATCCCTTCCATATATAAAGAAAGGGTCTTAGATTAAATTTACTTGAACAATTAGGAATTATGTAATTTAACATTCATTGTGTTCACATTATCAAAACAATATAATTTATTTGAATAAATCAATTAATAAAACATTGTCATTTAAATACGGGGAAAACACAGAATGTTAATTATTTCCTAACTAAATCGGTTTTACCGATAATAAATCATTATTTTTAAAAACCCGTCCAAATTAGAATTGGGTGGGAGTAAATAAAATCATATAAGTAAGTCGTCACAATGTGGATTAACCGCAGTTTGAAAATGGCCTTGAACGCCGAAACAGCTGACACAATCATAAAAACTGAAAATACTTGCAGATCTTCATAATAACATTATTAAATTTGATTTACATTAAATTAAAAAATATATAATAATTAATAAATAAATAAAACAGTTCACATCGACTAAATATGCTCATTTTTATTGATGTGAACTATTGTTGGGTCGTTGTCGGTCTGCAGTCTTGCTCAGGAACGATGACAAGTTATCGAAATTATCGATAAAACCTATATCGATGTTCTGTGCTAGGGGGCCTGGTACCTACAACGATATCAGTAAAGTAACACGTCCTGTGAGCCGGAGAGCTCACGAACGCATGGTGACGTTTTTCATGCCCGTACAAATTTACATTTTAAATTGACGTTGATTATTATACAACATATGTGCATCGCAGGTAATGCAGCTTGACATGGTTAACTTCGCAATTTCACAAAACGGGAATGTGATGTTTTTTTGCCATTCGGTTGTAATTTTTTTTTAAGTAAACATTTTTGTTTTTGTAATATTCTAAATAAAACAATAACCTGTGAAAAGCTTTGCACGTATTTACTGTTTTGTATTCGTGAACTTCGAAAACCAATCAATTTTTTTAAATTAGTTTTTGAGATATTTTGCCGTGTAGCGGTACAGTGTCCATCATCATGACAGATATGAAGATAGTGATGTAGTATACATTTTTACTGATTTATGCATTTTAGGTTTTCTTTGCAATTATTATTCTCAATTAGATTTTTTTTTATGTGAGCACCGCACTAGAATCTCAAGTGCTCCCAACCGTCTGGAGCCTGTGAGACTATGGCATCCCCAAGTGGGGTATGTTGTGAGGCTGAAGGTAGTGGTTAGGGGAAGGAGATATGGAAGAGGTAGGTAGGGAAGTACCTGGTTATTCAGATCTGGTGACCAAACATGGCTAAAGCCATTACAAACAACGTTTCGATTCTGAATCGTGGTCTTTCACCAGGGAAATACTGAAAGTAATTTACACTCTGGAACGTTCTGCAAATAAACTGTATATTTTTTAAAATAAATAAATTGTTAAATAATACAAATTAATCAAATAAAATTTACTTGCGCACGCCGGGATTTGAATCCGCGTCCTCCGGATTCGTAGGTGAGGATTGTAACCACTCAACCACAGAGGCCGTCATTTGGTCCAGATAAAGCTTGGGTCCAAGGATTTATATTTATTCATTTTTCGTAGTCTCTGTAAAACAGTTATACGCTAATATATTACAGAGATTAAGATGCCTTACAATAAATAAGAATTTGTTTAAAAAAAATACGTAGACAAGTATCGGAAGTAACAGATAGTACTTTAATGAACATTTGCATATTAATGATTTAAACAAATACCGAAGACGATAATCTGTATCAAACATGCAAGAAGTGAAAGGTTGATCGGTAAACTATAAAAAAGTCATGGGGGCAGATTTTATAACTATAGTGTGACATGGGTCAAAATATATCGCAAAATTGTCTGCAAGTGGTATTGCAAATATTAACGGTCAATGCGGCATCGTTGAGCATCGCTGAATTTCTCGCTTTCGGAGCATAAAAAGTGCACGAGATCTCCCACGAGTATACTTATGTGCTACGCCCCTGCTGCAAAGTTAAGTGTGTCTTTCTGTACGTTGTATGTGGGAATGTTAGAAGTGTTTTAGTTCAAGTGACGTTTCTCGTTCATCGGCATTCATCAATGCATCTGTCGCGAGACAATGAGTCGTTATAAAATCGTAAAATTATTTTGGACGCCATTTCAGTAGACGTATTATATTACTAAACTCGTACAAAATGTTCACATACCTGTAGACTGTGTGGACATTGTTTTATTACACTATTGATTATCGACCACACGTCATGTCTTCGTGCGGGTCTAATTTACTATGAAGGTAGATCCCGACAAAACATAAACTGAAACAATCAATCTTCAATTTTTATTCGAATAACTTATTGAAGCTTATAAACCCCATTGTAATCTATTTTTAATTTTTTTTAATCATTGACGATTATATTAACAACTCTCAAATGAAAAATAAAACGCAGAAAATAAAAAGGTAAAAATCACCGTTACCTTTTTATTTTCTGTGTCTTTTCTGTTTCATATTTCATTTGACATTTTTGTTAATATTATCTTCAATGATTAAAAAAAACAATAAATCTATCATCTATTATAAAGAAGAATGCACCGGGCACACATTGATCTCAAATTATAGATCAGATATTACCATAGATACAGAATTTTCAAACAAAATGAAAAATTAATGACACACGTGTATTTCAATGGTTAAAAAAGGCAATAACAATGTGTTCAGTATAAGTAATAAAATTGAAAAAGTAAAAAGTGATAGTCACTATCGTATGATAATGTTCCTATAGTGGCAACGTCCTACCGCTGCAGTAGCGTCGCTTGCACTTCTGAATTAAAAATAAATAAATAATTTTATAATATTACATACAATCGGAACTTGTACCCGCTAAGCCACTGCAAGGAACTTGTCAGCAGGAGTTTAGTTCAACAATATTATATAATACAACAATAAATAACAATCATCATACAAATGTAGCGCAAAATTAGAAAAATATAGGTGCATGCATGATGTGAAATTGAAAACATTTTTTTTTAAATATGTAAACAGCGTGACATTTCTGTTATCGAGACACTATAGTCCAATTTCATATTATCGATTTAAATAATATTATAAAATTATCCACAATTAAAAAATATCAACATTATAAAAATATCGGTATTTTAAAAAATATCAATATGATAAAAATATCAAATTATCAGCAAGCCAACCAAAAAAAGGAAGAAACAATCAACAGTACAGTTCTGTTACAATAACTAATACATCTCTAGACAAGACATCGGAATGTTTTCTTGTTATTGGTAATATTCCGGATATTATAGGATACTAATGAGTAGTCCATGAAACAAATCTTCATTAGTACTGATACGCAATGTTTTCCTATTGCGAAATTCTCTAATTTCTTAATAATCTTTATTTCCAGATTACTTTGCTTCTTATGACATTCGTCCAATCGGAAGAATGCAATAACTAATAAAATCTCCTCCACGAAACAAAATTTTACTGACACGTTGGCATGTAAATACTACGCATAGTTCTTTACAAATACTTCGGCTGTTTCTCCGGTAAAACTAATAATTTTTTCTTTGTCGATGACAGCAGACGATTTACTGTGAAATCACAAATAGTAATTAATTTCGACAGATACTTCCGTTATCACGAGGGAATCTTTTGGAGGATGACAATCATTGTTGATTTTTAATATTATTTTGTACGAAGGGCATATATTTGTTCTCCTCTTTTTCGCCCCATTTCATATATTAAGATATTGCTGCTTGGTGAATTTATTTTGATTTATAAAAGCTAGAGTTTCCTCGGGTGAATACGGGATTTTTTTTAAATTGTGATTTTTAATAATTTTTTTCATCTTTGTAGATTTAGGTGTGAATTCCGTCGCCTCGTGAATAATTTTGGCAGCTTCCTTTTATACCGTAGTTTAGTATTAATATATTCCTGACAAAGGAAGGATACTTCCGAAACCTGTGGAGATTATTATTTTAAATTGAAGTGGTTCTAAACAAATTTATGCGTTTATGTTTTAATTGGGGCAAGCCACAAAGTAAATACTTTTTACGATATGTAAAATATATTTTTTAAATATTTTTAACCATTACCTTAGCATGGAATGCTCTGTAGAAGCAAGCTAATACAATTGCTGAGAGTTTCGTGTAGAGGCGAGTTAAACGTAGGGCATTTCATTAATATCTATTCTTTTCTTTAAATCCAGACAACTCACCCAATACATTTTTTGCATCCATGTCATAAAACTAACAATAAAACATGTACATCATATTAATATAGGCAAAAACTTCCTTCTTCTTTTGGCGTTCATAACATTTTTTAAATTTAATCATATAGAAGTATCTGTCCAGCATTACCATCTTTATTAAATATGTTAGTTGTAAGACTCTCTCACTAGTTTTAAGTCACTATCTACAGGTCTAAGTTGTAAATCGCTATCTATATAAGTCTTAGATGTAAGTCACTAATTATAAGTCTGAATTAGGGATTTTCTAGTTATAAATCTTAGCTGTAAGCCATTAGTAATTAATCTAATATGTAAATTATTATATATAAGTCTAAGTGATAAGGTATAGGTTAGATAAATTATGTTGTAAAGCGCCCTTGAGGTGATTTTCTCACGAAAACGGCGCTATAGAAATAATCCATTTATTATTATTATTATTATGAATAAGAAGCATATATATGTGCAACTTACGAACACGACCCGTTCTCTTCGCGACAAAAAATGTATCATTTGTATATGATTATTGGGCATGCGTTAGGCGTATCTCCCGTCATCTTTGTGAGCTTTTATGGTCATAAATCTTTTCTGGTTTGTTTTTGCACAAGTTTTTTTCGTAGGGGCCAATCGGTGCACTTGGTCTGATGCCTTTTCAAATCGGTGATAATATCTTCATATGGATAATATAATGTATTAACTAATATGAACAAATATGATGATCTCCTTGATTGTATATCTCCTTGATAGCTGCGGGTATCTTTAACATTAATGAATTGTTACTATTATATTTTATCCTCACTGTAACAAAACTGTACTACTTTTTTTAAAAATTTTTATTTCTCAAATTTTGATGTTTTTATAATATTATTTAGATCGATATTATGAAATTGGAGTCTATTATCTCCACAACAAAACTGTTATGCTGTGTTCATGTATTTTTTTTTCTATAACTTGTCTACATTGATCACAATAAGCATATACCTATATTATTTTATTATTGCGCTACATTTGTATGATTATTGTTATTTATTGTTGTATTATGTAATATTGTTAAACTAAACTCCTGCTGACAGTGTACTCGCATTGGCTTAGCGGGTACAACATCCCATAAAAAAACGTTTCCGCAAATTTGGGTTATTCAATCAAGAACCATATTTTTGAAAAACCAATGAATTTTAGGTAGGTACCTAAATACACAATGGTGCAGTCGTTCTATCATGTCCACGCAATCGTTTGACATAACATTTATAGGCACGCCGATTTTTTGTTGTTGTTGTTCTGACCAATGAATAATTGCTGACCTTTGCGATATCCAACAATGACTACCTTTTTAGTATCTAGAAAAAAATACCTGACGAAAAACAGCGGGACCTTACTCAATGTCATATATTTAATTACCAACTAGCTTATCTGTTCGGTCCTCCACACGTTCAAGTTCACAGTGAGTGGCACTTGAAAGCCTAATCGTTTAATATGATAAAAACAAAATATTATTCAGGATTGTGACACAATATAAAGTACATTAGCATTCGCTTGGTTGATTTTATTATTAACGACGTTTTATGAAATTGTTCAAAAATACAAAAAGATAATAATGAACGCAATGCGCTTTACCACTAACCTCTTACATGAGCTTGGCACAATTCATCATTCATCATCAACGTTATTGTATGAGACGTGTAAGACCCGTACAAGAAAAAGAGTGTAAATATTTAGGCACCGGCGCACAGGGACGCACAACTATTGTGATGTGCGAATCCTCTTAAGAAAAGGCGTTTGGTGGTCCCAATGGAGACGTTATAGCTTCGAGCGTACTTGACTTACGGCTCCAGCCAGTAAGGCCGGTCGCTCCGGCAGCAGGTGGTGACGTTAACGGTTGCGGGGTGTAGAGTACCGTTCTTGTCTGGTAGCGGCAGGTCGAGGTATCCAAGACAGGACATGTTGTCCATTTTGCGGTTGAAATGAAAAGAGAGCATATACAGCTGCGCGTACGCTATTTATAGGGCGCGCGGCGCGGCCAAACATTACGTGCACGTGTTGTAAAATCTCGGCTCGGTATTGCTTTTGTGGTGCAATCTTAAGTTGCTTTTGCATTTCTGGCGCAATATAGGCTCTTGGCTCGGTGTTGTGAAATACCAACTAGAGGCTTGGTTATTTCACGTGTTGTGCAATAATTTATAATTCGTTATAGAGAAATATGTTTTATCTATTTAAATTAATTCACTCTGTGGACACGTTTGATACAGTTATCGAATACATATCCATTGAGAGTTCTGGCTGCCCTAGGATAATCCTCTACCCCTGCCGGTCTCCCTCCAGTTGCCTGTGCCCAAGAATGCTGCTTTCATCTCCACACCATCCAGCCTCTTAAGTTTAGCCTTCCCAAACTATTTCGTCCTTTATGCCATATTTTAAAGAAACCTCTTTGGTAGTCAACTATCTTTCAAATAAATTCAATTAATCATTGAAGAAGATAATATTATCAAATCCTAAATGAAAAGAAGCCAGTTTTTTCGGTATATCCGAGACACTATATAGATTGCAATTATATTCGGGTAGAACTTTGTCCTTGCCATTTAAAGCAGCGTCGTTGATGCTAAATATGTCAATATCTGAATTGATTATGTTCGACAAGATTGCCCACCTCATCGGCATAACCATTGGTAAGTTGGTCCTCCAAGTTAGGAGATAAAACGGTCTGTGCTGTCGGTGATGAGATAATCATCAGGAACATAGAAATGAATGCTCTCCATGATAGCAGTGTTTTCAAACCATCCACGAATCAGTCTTAAGAAATTTGTAGCAATGTGCAAATCCCTTCTGACACGTAGATGGATCTTTCCGAGCATACCCAACAGAAAGTCCGTAGGATAGAGCAACAGGTAGTAGCCATCCTCCCTCTGGTTGATAAATCTTAGGAATTTCTTCTGAACCCTCTCCAACATGAGGGAATACTTCACTTGATGAGGGCTCCAAATTACCGACCCACTCTCAAGTCTACTTACTCTTCACTAAGGAATTGAATATATTCCATAGTTCCTACCCGTTCCAGTTGCATGTATTACAATATATCTTTGATGTTTTTTTAAACTATCATTGGTATGGCTCATGATTGCATCAAGTTCACCAAACACCCTTTTATTCTCGAATATCTCCAAATCTTCTTCGGATGTTCTCACCGGCGTATCTACATATACCCACACTTCAGAGCATCTTTAAAATCTCCACTGACTCAAACGTCCTGAAAGAATCCAGTTCAAGCTATGCTGGATGGTATTTAAGTCACTTAACGGAATGACTCCGGCTTACTTATCAGAACTGAGTATTCCTGAAAATACCAATTTACGGCAGTCCACCCTTAGGTCAGTAGCGTCATCAGCTATCGGGAGGTTTAAGGAACCAAAGCACATACCTGATACTGAGTTCAGTGATCGTGCTTTCGGATTATCAGGACCTAAAGTCTGGAATGAACTGCCGCATGACTTAAGAATGATAAAATACTCGACAGAAATCAAAGCTAAACTTATAACTCATCTTTTCATACAATCATACCCATAAATGAAAGAAATGCACACGTAAATTTCATAGCTAGGCTACCCGGTTAGTGCTTACCTACCATACATTCACTTATCGAATAAGTAAAATATTTCACGCATCGGTGCACAAATGCGTCCACAGCCCGCAACCCTGTAAATAACTAAATGTTTTAAAAAAAATGTAAATATCTAAAAAAACTCCTTAAGGTTTTTAAGGTCATTTTATAAACATTCTCCAGTAAATAAATTACAACTCTTCTTTTGCCACCAATCTTTTAATAAATGCAACATCGATAGAAAAGATGATAAAATATCAACTGTATAATTCATATCTTCTCAAGCTCAAATTTGCTAATAAAACTGTTTTTATGTGAAGCGATCTGCCAGGTAAGTATGTTTTTTCTGTATCTGTTTGTACATAATTAGATAGATAATATGAAGGTGTACAGCGCCCTTGAGGTGATTTTTCTCAAAAATGGCGCTATACTAATCATCCAATTATTATTATTATTATTATTCCTCTCATAAATATTCAACATCGTTTTGCTATTCTTTCTGAGGGCCCAGTACTCCTAACCACGGCTTACCACTCAGACCTTACGTGTTTTTCTTAGGTAAATTGGATTTGATTCTTCTCGAAATTCTTATTTTTGATTGTGGGTACAACGTTCGTAATTATATCATACAATCATTCTCACATTTCCATAAAATTGCCATATTGCACATGTTTGTTTTCTCGGTTAAGCTGATTAGATTTATTGCCCCACTGTGCATTTTCTAGTTTACCCAGAATTTATGACGCCTTGCTAGAAGTATAGGATGCGTCAGAGTTCATTGTATCCACCTTCTTAGTGCTCAAGAATGGCACTCACACTAATAAGCTAAATTTGAAATAAATAAACATTAGTGATCAAATTAACTTACGTTGTGATCGTTGACCTAATTGTTTTTTTTTTTGCTTACTTTTTTGAATGGTCAACATTTCCACCTAAGCAAACTACTTCCATGAAACTGTAAAATTATTTTATCAGGTCCTGATATAATGGTAGCAGAGTCACTGTTAATTTTTTCTTCTTTGGTGCTGTCCCAGTGCCGTGCCTCGCTATCATTATATAAAGCCCCCTAGCGCAGAACATCGATAGAGGATTTATCGATAATGTTGGTAACTTGTCATCGTTCGCAAGCTCTACTGCAAGTCGTTAACAATGAAAAAAGAGTCAATTAAATATGCTTATTTTTGTTGACGTTAATTGCTGTTTGGTCGTTGGTGATCTTCAGTCTCGCTCAGGAACTATTATAAGTTACTGACATTATCGATAAAACCTTTATCAATATTCTGTGCTATGGAGCCAGAACTCTATTGTACGAGTATACTGCTAGTCTAGCTTTCCTGTATTATAAGCCTTCCAGACGAACGGGTGGACCAATATTAAAAAAGCCAAGGCGTCGAAAGGTTCAACCATGGCTTTTTTAGTGTTGAAGGCCTATTAGCCAGTATTGCGTTGTCCTCCGTTGCAATTTCTGCATTCACTCTTCTGTCAATTCGCAGTCCAATATTCAATCAGTCTTTGTGCTTTTTCAAACATTTACACGGTTTACATTTGCCATACGAGGATGGGTTATTTTTACGACTCATTTCGGGACTCAACTCACAACTTGGCTGTGGAATGATTGTCGGCTTATGTGTTTCCTTCATCCTACAACATGGGTCTCTTAAAGGCCCAGATTCAGTCATTTCACTTATTGAATAGATCCTCGATATAACATCGCCCTAGAAACATAGACCCTGGTTGAAACTTCGAGACCTCCTGCATTAGAGTTAATAATTAAATTTATATACATATTTCGAAGCCCGCTACGATTCGTGGGCATTGTTCACGGTGTGTCCATTGTGAATTGTGACAGCAATAATAGCAATTGAAGTGTGAAGTGACAATTAGTGCTAAATTCCTTGCAATTAATTCCGCTCGCTGTTGTCAATTAATGGCACCGGTCATTTAGGTGATTGCCACAAAATAACTGTAATGACAATACTCTGTTTTATTACGAAACAACCGATAAATAGGAAACTAAATTTCATTTGTATTATGGCGATTTGTCTGTCAGCCGTTTCAATATGATTCGGTCTGTTTTATTTTGCAACTTCCCAGTCGTTATGAAATTTATTATCCGTTTCTTTCAATCAATTTGTCTTACGAAAACCATTCTTCATCCTTTTTTTATTTTATTTAATAATGTTATTATTATGTTCTGCAAGTTTTTATTATTGTGACAGCTGTTCCAGCAATTGAATTTGAAAGTCACCTCTGGGCTGGAGCTCCCAAATACTTGATAAACCTGCTTGATTCTGTGTAAAGTAGGGCGGTTCGTCTGGCTGACAATCCGTTGTTAACAGACCGACTGCCATCTATGATGCACAGACGTAATGTAGATATGCTGAGTCTGTTCTACAGATATTTCAAAATAAGTCAATAGTCGAACCCCCGGACCTCCTTGAACGCAATCAACTGCAAGTACTTCGAAGTCTTTGGAACCTACAGAATCTCAAAATGGTTTCATGCTCAGTCAGAGTTATACCATATTCTCGGTAACAACAACTGCATGTTGGTGCTTTATTTAGATAAAGCCGGTTTCATTTCCTTATCATAAACATAATTGATAGCTTATCATTATTATCAATCTGTTCCTGTCATCCGGCATTCTTTCCACGTGTCTAGCCCCATCATCGTTTGAAAACTCACTTACCTTTTCATCTACAATTTAATGGCTATACAGGTTTCATTTCGGTTTACAGTCTTCAATTTCGTTATCGATCGTTTAATTTTGGTATCAGATGTTACATTTCGGTTGGCCGTTGCAGTTTGTGTTTATGTAACTATCTGGTTGGGTGTTTGTCGGGTGCTGGGGTCGTGATACCGTGAAGACACAGCGGAGAGCAGCAGCGACAGTCATCTTCTCGCGGTAGCCGGGCTAATGCAGACATGGACAACAGTTTTTAGATTTAATTAGGGTATTTTTTTCGCTCGTCATGCTAGGGATGTCCCTGTGTTCTGTAGCATATCGACGGTCTCAACATAAAGTGTCGAATCTGCATTTTCCGAGGAAAAACAAAGTTACATTCGACTTTCTACGCCAGATGGATCGTGCAGTTTCTATCATTTTATATGTATGTCTATAAACATATATTTTGACATATGTAAATGTAAATTCAATAAAATGGTTTTATTAAACAAATATGTTAATTTACTCATTTCATTGACACACAAAACAAGAAATAACAACAATCACACATGTTAGAAAAACTAGATCTCAGAGTCAAAACCACAAACACAACATTTCTAAAAAAAAAAATTATACTATGGTACTAAACTCTACAACAAAATCCCACTATCGTACCATAAAAACACAACAGCCAAAATAAATTTAAAAATCAAATAAAACACTGGATACGTTACATAGGGAGATCTGAAATAGAAAATATATTAACACCAAATACAGACTAATACCGAAACCACTCAACTGCACTTAAAACACTTCACCTAAATATTCTAATCTTTTCATCAAGCACACCAATTTAATATAATGTAATTTAATATTTTGTAAATGATTTCCTCCGCACGGGAAATCCCGGAGAGGATATCATTATTTCTTATAAAAAAGTAGATAATAAAGCATTATTATTATTATTATTACGAACTTTTTCCTTTGAGTATAATGACAAGACACAAAGTGATTGCTTTCTTCGATAATTAAATAATATCTGCTGGTATGTACTTCGGGCCGTTCTTCCCAACCCACTGAGCAACTGTTGAGTCGAATTTTGCCTCAACACTATTCAAATGCACGAATTCGCTCTTCCCAACGAAATTCCCGATCAAATTTACGATCATTTTAGGATATTGATGTTTGTAGATTAAGTTCTCCTCAACGGAGGACTAGTTATAAAAAAGTGTCTTCAGGGTGAACAAATGTCAGTTAAATGTCAAACGTCATTATTGGTTCGCGATCTATTTATCGCGATTCAAATATCAAATGACAAAGATTTATTTCTGTTTTCGAATGTGAAGGCATATTTTTGGATGTTCTAAATAAAACTGAATAGAACATAACTTATTTGACTTATTTTAAGCTACGTTTTGTCTTGTTTTTCACGAAAGAGAAAAGTCAAGTGCCAAATTTACGTCTATGGAAGTGGTCGGGCACTATTTTATAGTATACCATAGTTAACCCCCATGGACAGTTTGGGATAAAAAATACTAGGAAACAAGCAAACAGAATGCTCAACAAAACACTTGGCTAATCGATGCCTCAAATAGATCATTCGAAAGGTTGGGAAGAACGGCTGTTAGGGAATCTCTTATCTATGTACGAGTGTAAGAATGTTATTCGAATGTTAAATTAAATAATTAATTAGATAAGAATTAATTATTTGTTCCATAACAAACATTTGTTATCGGCATTTACGTGATAAGTAAATTTATTAATTAATTAATGGTAAATATTTTCAAGAACTTCCCTTCAAAAAGGTTTGAAATTCCCTTTACGACCGATCTTAGACAGAGCGTACGTTGGTTCATTATTATTTGTAACCAACAAAACGAGAAAACCCTTGCTTTTTTGTTTAGCGAAAGATCAAAAACCAATTAAGCAACTAACACCTCACAAAAAAATTGATCATCTCAACAATTCAATAAATAAGTTGTAACAAATGAATAGACCACTTCTACTTAGAGCTTTATTTTAAATTCCATAGCATTACTCACACTCGGCTTAATCTCATATCTTCACTCGTTTTCAGGTAGATACCACGTTATTAAAAGGTCCTACACATTTGAATGTAGTAGATATTTTAAAAGTACTAATACTTTTGACCCTTTTCTAGCTTTGTAATTTTGCTTGCCGTATTAAGGAATGTTATTTTTCTCAATCCCTAGCATTAGCATGGCTGGTTTGTCGAGTACTATCTAGTCAGCTGTCGACAGCGTTCGAGTTTTGACTTCTTCCGGTTGATTGGAGCACCGCGCTCCTTTTTCGAAATTCGCGCCATATTTCGGTATTATTAATTCGACCCGCCAAATTCGGAAGTTCGAACTCGAATATCGGGATTGCTTCCGTTCCAATTTCGAATTTCGTCCGGAATTCATGACGGTGTTATTCAGAGACACATTATGAAGCACGTGATAATATTTTAAACAGTTCCGAGTTTCAAAATTCGAACGGATCAACAATTTTTATTCTAATTTTAAAAGTTAAACAGTTCTTAATTACAAAAAGATTTCAGTTTTTATCGTTAATCAGGTACTTTTACTATTAAAACATTGTTTGGTTTATCGAATAATATCATACAAACAACAACAGCCAGTGTAATAAATGTTTTTTTGTTCTATTTCGTTTTATATATAGTAATTTGAAGGAGTTTTATCGATTTTGCTTAGAATCTGTGTTTAATTTTTAGTTTTAATTTTTGAAATAAGGTAAGAAAATTAAATTCTGTGTAGCACAGAATGAAAACGTTCTGTTCTTTATTCAAATTTAAAAATTTGGCCATAATTCTTAGCAGGTTCAATGCAGGTATAAAGGTGTTTTGACATTTCAGCACAAAAGCAAAAAAAAAAACAACTGTTTACTGTCAAGTGAAAATGGGTGTAAAACCCAAGTAGTTCGTTAAATATAGGGGTTTTTTTCGCCTGGCAGGGGGTGTGTCACATTGGGTTGTTTACTCGTGTTCAAATGCCACATGCTGTTTTAGAACAGCTAAGGTTTTGTTCGTAAAGGGCGGATTTGAGTTTTTTTTTAAATCTTATAATAATTTACGACACTGGTGTGGTGTTTCTTTTTGAGTTGAATAGACTTTTGTATTATAAATCGTGCTTTAAAGACACAAACAAGATTGTTTATTGTGCATCTGTTTTTGTGTGTATAATTTATTTATTTATAATTGTTCATTTTATTTTACTTTTAACGCAAGACGTTTTTCTGTTCTCTTTTGACTCGATTTGAAGGATTACTTGAATCACTGTGATCACTGTTACGGAGAATTATTTATGACGCGCAAGTTGAAGTAAAAAAAGTTGGGGACGCCCGAAGAAGTCACGGTACGATTATGTTAATCATATAAGTATATACTTACTTGATTCGTGTCAAGTGTCGGAATAACAGATAAATATGACGTAGAAGACGATGCGGAAAGATGGAAGAAGCTAGAACTGCGTGCCGAGAAAGAATTTTGTGGCATTCCTTGTTCTACCGGTATTTCAATGGAAGAGGCTCTGAGGAACCAGCGTCATTGATACATTCGACACCGGTGCACAGTCTAAATTTGAATGTGTAGAACAATTTTTAAAGACAAAATTAGTTAAGAAAATATTTTTTTCCACTTTATTAAATGTCTACATTTTAATGCCAAGCTATATTTTGAAATAGGATACCTTGTACATATTAACCTAGATTTTTTAAAATCAATTTCTCCCGTACCTGTTTTATTTTATTTTGTGTTTACTTGAGTCACGAAGAATATCGTTTAAACAATGACTCATGTAATACAGACTTTGAATGCCTTTGAAATAAACGACACATAAATATTGTAATTCATAAAGTTTTGCATAATGTTTCGTACAACCTTAATTACTAATTTCACGCTGAGCCACACACGTATTCATTCCTTCCCTACAAAGGTGCCACCTATGTTCCTACCGCTGAGAACTCCGTTAAAACTTCTCTTTCTGTTGCATGCATCCAAATAAGAGAGAGGGAGGGATTGCAACGGAGCTATCAGTGGTATGCTTTTACCTGTGCAAATTTTACCTGAGGACGGTAGACCCCATTGACCCAACCTCATAATGTAATTTATCCCAAATTCGGACCACCTAAGATCATAAAACCACAAAATTCTTCTCTAACTAACTAACCATCACGAAGTTTCCCCACAGAGGTAGGCAGAAAGGACGGACCGCTAAACTACTCGATCTTTACATACACTTCTTGCTTCATTCACTTTCATGCATCGTCTCATACATTCTTTTCTGTTGTTCCGACTTCTGATATGTCCCGACTCAAGTATTTGATTCGCTTGATCGTGCCACGTCTTCCTCGGGCGTCCCCGGCTTCTTCTTCCATTCACATTCGCGTCATATATTCTTCTTACACTCTTTTCTTCGTTCATTTGCTCGAAAAATCAGTGTATATTTCATGATGCCAGAGGTAACTGTTCGAAAGTTATTTCTGTACAAATGATTCGCTTTATGGTTGATTATAATATTGTACTTATGGCTAATTTAGTACTATTAAAAATGAAATTATGTGATACCACAAAAGAGTCCCAACTGCTCCCAATCGTCTGGAGCCAGTGAGACTATGGCATCCTCAATTGGGGAATATCGTGAGGCTGAAGGTATTGAGAAGGGAAAGAAGGAAGATGGGAGAAGTACCTGGCTATTCACATCTGGCCACTCAACACGACTAAAGCCATTTCAAGCACCGTTTCGATTCTGAATGGTGGTCTTTCATCGTGGCGATACTGACAGTGTCCACCACTCTGGAACGTGCCGCAAATGTACTACATATTATTTTAACTTTGACTTTCGTACATATGACGTTGCATATGACGCGAATGTGAATGGAAGAAGAAGCCGGGGACGTCCAAGGAAGACGTGGCACGATCAAGTGAATCAAATACTTGAGTCGGGCCATGTCAGAAGTCGGAATAACAGAAGAGAATGTATGAGACGTTGTATGAAAGTGAATGAAGCAAGAAGTGTATGCCAAGATCGAGATGTTTGGCGGTCCGTCCTCTCTGCCTACCCCTGCGGGGAAACGGCGTGATGGTTAGTTAGTTAGTTAGACTTGCGTACGCCGGGATTAGAACACGCGACCTCCGGATTCGTAGCCAAGGATAGGATATGTCAAAACAAATCACCGGAATTATTACAAATCCTTGAGCTGACATTGTACACAGTTACACAGCACTTGTATAAAGTAAAATATTCGAACATTAATAGCCTATGGTATAATGTTTACTGCTCTTTCTCCTTACATTCTTTCATTCCAAAATGCATTGGTCTTCCCAGTTCGCAGCAAATTTCTCTCTCTCTCTCTACCTGTGCGACATTTCTTTGAGGTATAAAATATCGCCTTGAAACTTAATCCCTGCATTGTGTCTGACTCGGGTGTACAAAACCCGAGGTCCAAAAGATTTACATATTCGACGAGTCCCTTAAGTGGCCCTCTTGAACACTGCTCAATGGATTTCTGAGTCTTCGGGTCGTAAAAACACCAATTTTACACCCACTAAAACTAAAATGTGGGCGCTGAAAAATGATAAATATTTCAATATAAGTAACAAACCATGTTAAAATTTATTCAAAATCCAGTGATCTTTGAACCTATATAACTGCTTACATACATTCATAAATTAACCGTTGTTCTACTTATAGGTCATCTCTTCTGGTCAACTCATTTCTATAAATCTCTTCTCTATATATAAAAATCAATGTTTGTCGAAAATTACTCGACTGATATCATTGAGAATAGCATTTTGCTGTTATTAGTGCCGGGAAGATTTATATAGTAGTTTGAATGAAATCCAATATGTACAAAATGGAACTGGCAAAGGAAGGATGAAAGTAGACTGAATGCTGTAGAAATGAGATCTCTGAGACGAGTGTGTGTAAAACCATGTATGATCGTGTGAAAAATGTTGAGATTCGTAAAGAATGCAAGGCTGATGTAAGCGTAATGAGCAAGATTAAAAAAAGACGCTTATATGGTTTGGGGATGTAGAGCGAATGAACGAAGAAAGGAGTGTAAGGAGAATATATGACGCGAATGTGAACGGAAGAAGAAGCCGGGGACGTCCGAGGAAGACGTAGCACGATCCTATTTTTCAAATACTTGTGTTGGGCTATGTCAGAAGGCAGAATAACAGAAGAGAATGTATGAGACGTTGTATGAAAGTGAATGAAGCAAGATGTGTATGCCAAGATTGAATTGTTTGGCAGTTCGCCCTCTTTGCCTACCCCTGTGGATAAACGGCGTGATGGTTAGTTAGTTAGTTAGTTAACTCATCTAAATATCTAATAAAAAATGCATAATAAATATATCTCAGGACAAAATCATCTCAGAGACGCCAATCAAATGATACAAATAAACCTAAAATGTTAAATTTTAATCCAAATTTAACCTACATTGCAACGTATCACCAATAACTAATAATTATGTACCTTTGGCTATTTCTTTGGATGTTTTTTTTTATAATAACGTGGTATCTGATGTATAAACCAGTGGCGTGCATTGCTCTAAGACCAACGGTAGTCTACAGTATTTTCGATTGTAATGAGGTTGTCTCATACAACGGAATTTCATGTTATTTACAAATCTAATCATATTAAATATTTGAGGCTGCTGAGGACAGAACTTTTAGAAAATACCCAATAGTATCGAAGATATAAGCCGTCAAAATATTGTTATTCTCGCCTGCTGGCCGAAAAGCGTGTGACGTCACGGTTCATATAACTACTGGCGCGGCCATAGATGACATAGGCGCGGCAGTATCCGTTACTGCCATTCGAATTGTGAATCGTACTGAATTGTGACTCGTAACGTCACGGATGTACTTTTTTCCTAAGTTCACTTTGAAAGCTCATAACTTCGTAATTTTTTGATATATCTAGAAACTAATTTACTATCGTTATCAAATCTTTAAATATAATGTCAGGTCGACAAATGAGAGTAAAGCTGTATGCCTATATATTTTTTTATACCAAATCTGACTTAATACATTATCAGAAAATGTTCCCGACCCACTTTCAAGGTAGGTACAACTTTTCATCCTTTATGGACTCCACGCCACTGATATAAACCAACAAATTATGTAAATACGGATAACTGTTTGGGCAATCTATGTGAAATGCTTAGTATTTGTTAAATAATTTATCTTTACCACTATATTTTTAACCCCTAAACCGCCCCTGAAGTGATACTTAAAAAACATGAGTTTCTAAAAATTCGCTTAGTATTGTCTTATGATTAAACATTCAACCCAATACAATTTCGGAAAAGAGGATTAAAAACATATGACCAGCCAATTCCCTGTTATTTCTCTTTCCCCCATAAATCTTTCTCGTCGTATACAGTCGTCGGTGGTCCTGATTTAGTATTTGTTTCACTTGATTTACGCGTGTTATTTTTAACTGCCAAATAACTAATATTTTTTTCCATCCGTACAGCAAGATTTTTAATTGATTTTCGGCCGCTTGTCTGTTACAAAGGTTTAAAGTTGCTCAATTTGGCCTAAAGCTTAAAACGGGAGATTAGAAATCGACAAATGAATGGATTGAATTGTTCAGACATTGAACCGGGACCCTGTTAGTTTGTAAGGTACTTGCTTCCACCTCTCTATTGCATCAGTTCTTAGATCCATCGACCGTGATATCTGACACTGCCATTCACAGCTTATTTACAGGGTACAGAAATAGAAACCAATATTGTGATTATAAATTACTCCGAGGCCCGCATTGAAATCTCCCGCCTCAGGCCATTGCACGTGCGCTTGTGCCTAGACCTGTTTGGTAATATTATTAATTATTATTCACGACTTATTGACTATTACAATTCTCTTGTGGTGAAGCTGTGCCGAGAAATACACCGTGGACCACGGGCACTATAGTTATAGGCGCAGTGTCTCGAACTGACAAGACTGATGATGATCCCCTCGTTGAAATGTTTCGTTGGTTTATTTTCTCGTTGAAATGTTTCGCTAGTTTATCTTTATCGCTGTTTCGTAACGTGAGCACTTTCATAAGTTCAGTTGGAGATAGATTGTTTACAGATAAGGGTCACACCGCACTCCATCTCTTGAGGTCACGAGTCACGATGCTGGTACCTATTTATTTATATCCGTCTTGTCTCGTAACATTGTATGAATCTGCAGTAACGGAAAACCGCGCAAATATAATAATAATATAAACTGGCATCTTACATGATTTGTACTTTCAGACTCCTGAGTTTTTATGGATATGTTTTTAAAAAATACGTCTTAGACCATTTCATTTGAATTCGTATGCTCTGATCTTTTCTTGAAATAAAGATCTTCGTTCCAAGGCAAAGAGACCATGGTGATTTTCTGAATAGGTCTATAAAAAAATGGTGTCGTGCTGTCAAAAATTGTTTTTTTTTCGAATCTCCTGATGGAGAACGTATTTTGGCATTTTTCAAATTCCAGTCACGAAACAAACCATCATTTCTAATGCTGGAATATGCCATAAAAGAAATATAAGACGTATAAGACTTTCCTTTCGGAGGAAAACAAAATCGCAAAACTCATTAACTGTGTAGAGCCATGAAGATCTTCCAAGAAATACCGGCCAATATAAAAGAAGAGGAAAATGTTTTGAAATTTCAGAGAGAAGTCTCGAAATTCGTAAAATGCAATTTAAATGTCGTAATTTTTAAAGTTTGATTTGTAATTCTTGATTGTGTATTATGGCTTAAATTGTCATAATGTATGTGTAGATATTATGTTCATATTAGAATACATGTGACCAATGTACATTTGTTCTATTTTAAGTTAAATAAATAAAAGTACAGTTTAATCATCTTCATTCACATTGGCCACGTGAGGCGTTATCTACGTATAGTCGTATAGTAAACTAAACTAGTATTTACAGAAGTCGTGGCTGTGATAAGGTTCAAAATTGTGAGATAAACCGCAAAGAATGAGACAAATTAAACTCTGGTGACTAATATACTGCTGCTTTTGACAATGTATTTTTCAACTGATACAAAAGACACATGCATGACATAAAAGTGGTTCTCTAATCCTTTTCTAGTATCATTTGTGAGATTTGCTTTCGGTAATATTTATTTGGCATCACCAATGAAGCATATTTAGTTGGCAGTTAATTAGTTTTTTTATTGTTAGCGTCCAAGAGTAGTTATTGACATTAGCGGAAGGAAGTCTTTTTTCTCTATCATCTTCAACCAATATTTTGAAAACTTCCCTATCTCCTATATATTAATCACTTCAAAATACTTTTATCATTATTTCACTCAATGTTTTCTTCCTTCAAATAATTTGTTTGATTAAATCCCGTTACACCTAACCGGTGCATCAGTTTTTAATTTTTTTTTATTTTCACACATAATTACAAGCATGGTACAAGAAAGAAAAAATGTATAAAACATATGTTTCTACAAAGTAGTCACATGACAGCTTGTCTGCAGGTTTTACCAAAATCAATTCCTAATGATAATACTCGTACATACGTAAATTAGTTTTTTTTTTATATATGTAGGTATATATTCAACTTGCAAATAGGTAATTATTACAGGTATCATATAATTTAACTAAATTATTAAGTATGCATAAATAAATATAAATAAATAAAATTGTCGCACAGGTGCAAAACACTTCATAGTTGGTACGTACCATAGATAAAATAGATAACCTTCATGAAATACATCAACTAAATATTACATTTATCTCACGAACAAATACAGGAATAACATAGTGTAAGTGCCATTCCAAATAATTAGCTACAGAGGCGAATATTCAAAACATACCTTACATTCACTGATACTTATTTACTTTAGACACATATCTTAATAATTGTTGAGGAAGTATCAGACATCGTCTGTTTGCATTTGTATTCCGAGCAGTTGAACATATCCACTATGTCTGAAAAAGTATTACCTTCTGCGTGAAGTCTAGGTACAAGAGAATTTTAGAATGGGTCAGTCCCGAAATTATTGTTACAATTGAATAAAATTTTAGATAGAGTGGTTCTAGTTGGAATATTAAATTTAATTAACCTGACTATATCAGGACTGTCTATAATACCATTAATAATTTAGAAAATAAAAGTTAGGTCAGAAACAAGTCTTCTATCTGAGAGTTTCAATAGTTTTAGTTATTTGATTAAGTAATTGTAATTTATAGTTTCAACAGGTAATCCGAGTTTATAATTAACATATCTTAGAAATTCATGTTGAACCTTTTCAATGGTATCGGAGTGAGGCGACCTTATAGAAGAATTATATTCGACTTGACTACGAACTGAGGAAGAGTATAATAATTTTAGTATTATTCCTAAGTCTAGTGTTGTATGCTAATGATGCGGTGCTGATTGCTAACAGTATGGAAGATCTACAGTCCCTCGTATCTAGGATGAACGAAGTATGTATGATGAATGTAAATAAGTCCAAAGTCATGGTGTTTGAAAGAGAGAGTACGAAAACAGTATGCAATATAGTTGTGAATGATGAATACTTGGAGCAGGTTGATGAGTTTGTGTATTTGGGAAGTATGTTTACGAGGATGGAAAGACTGATAGGGATATTGAAAGAAGGGTGAATGCAGGAAACTCCATTAACGGAGGACTGAACGCGGTTGGCGCAAACAAAAACTTGTCCAAGGAAGCGAAGCTACCAGTCCACAATGGAGTGCTGATACCAACCTTGATGTATGGCAGTGAGGCATGGAACTGACAGAGGAAGGATGAAAGTAGACTGAATGCTGTAGAAATGAGATCTCTGAGACGAATGTGTGGTAAAACCATGTATGATCGAGCGAAAAATGTTGAGATTCGTAAAGAATGCAAGGCTGATGTAAGCGTAGTGAGCAAGATTAAGAAAGGGACGCTTAGATGGTTTGGGCATGTAGAGCGAATGAACGAAGAAAGGAGTGTAAGGAGAATATATGACGCGAATGTGAATGGAAGAAGAGGCCGGGGACGCCTGAGGAAGACATGGCACGATCAAGTGAATCAAATACTCGAGTCGGGCCATGTCAGAAGTCGGAATAACAGAAGAGAATGTATGAGGCGTTGTATGAATGTGAATGAAGCAAGAAGTGTATGCCAAGATCGAGTTGTTCGGCGGTCCGTCCTCTCTACCCCTGCGGGGAAACGGCGTGATGGTTAGTTAGTTAGTTAGTTAGTTAGTTAGTTAGTTAGTTAGTTAGTTAGTTAGTTAGGTTGGTAAACTTAAATATTCAAAGATACATATATTCTTAATTTAATATCGATAACTTCGTCGTCTTATATTCCTCCAATTTACAGCTTTCATTATTATTTTTTTAAATCACTGGTGACATGTATTCAAGGATTCGACTTCCATACTTATTTAAAATTCTTCGAATTTTAAGATATTTTCTTTCTTTGTGAATCTTATCTTTGACAATATTACCCGTTTTTTCGGGTTTTTATAATTTTTCTAATTCGTTGGTTAAAACGAGTTCGGCTTCTATTGAGTCCCCAATAATACCATATAACCAACACATTTCTGATAACACTTGTCAGTTGTCATATGTCTGATATGAACTTGACAATTATTGACAGAAAGCCCTAGGTTATCAAGGGACCAACTTATCCGATAAAAGTGTTTTAACCTTGACTGTTGTGACTCGTCACTATCGTGTCCAACTCCCATCCCACTGCTTTGAAAGATTACGTAAATCCCGTTTAGTTCGGCCAGTTCAGAAGCTGGCAATTTTGTTGTTAATATGTCGTTTAGCCAATTGGACATTAATTAAGTACGGCCAATCTAGAAGCGAGAAGACGGCTTCTCTGAACATACATATTCACACTTGACATGAAGTGGGCCTTTTTTTAAACGAGGAATTAGCCTGATCAAAGAGATACACCGAAGTGCTTCCGTTGGTTACCGAAGGGGATTATACTCTTCACTCTTCATGTATACTTAGGTAGTCCTTGTGATGTTACGTTGCACTTGAAAGTTATTTGTTAAGTATCTCCCGAATTTATGTATTTATTAAGTTATGTTTCTCGGTTCAACGGAGGTCACGGTTTAGCGACGTTGACCCTTTGATCAATTGAGTTCTTGGCAACAAAAGTTTTGCCATGTATCTGCATATCAATGGTGATATAATGTGATCACGTTCTTTGATATCTACATGATGTGCATACAAATATATTGCGTTGCAATATGCAAATGTATAAATAAAGAGAAAAGGAAATCAAACGAGTTGCATAATGTGTCAGCAAGAATAATTATAATATTTTTGTTACATTTCACCTTAGCGGTGCTTTGCTACAAAATTACTTATTCATAAATAAAATTAGGAACTACCTTGAAATCAACTAATATTGCTTTTTACGTATGTGCATATTTATTTATTCTTAAATTTATAGTTTACAACAATAATAATTTCATTGTAACCCAAATAACTATCATAAAGTATCTTTGTTCCAATTAGCCACAATCATAGGGTGACCATATTTTTTTAAAGAAGTATTGAGTAAATGATGGTAGGTAAATAATAATATGTGGATGGATATATAATGGACGATGCTCTGACCGTCATTGATCCTTTTGGCACTGGTGCACAGTCGGGAAACACCAAACACGCGCTCAAAACTTTGTACGTGGTTGACGTTCGTCACGCGAGAACGGGTCGCTTCTACGACTCGTTCTTGTGTTCAACAGCTCGGCTGCGGAATGATTTTCCGATCTCTGCGTTTCCTCCCTCATACAACATGGTTCACTCCTTTCTATCCACCTAAAAGACCCTCCTCACAGCATCTCCAAAGATAACATAGGCCTCGAGGGAAATTATTTCTACCAGGTGTAAACTGTTGAAATAAAAAAAACTAGGAAACCGCAGAAGTTACACATTTTCATTATTTTTGCATGTACCATACAAGTAGTTTACCGACTAGCTGTGAAAACATGGTTTTTATCTCAATCTTCTATTTATGGATATGAATTTCTGTCTTTTATCATTCGTTCATGCGATAATCTTTCCCAAGCTTTCGGAACTTGCTTGGAATCATGGGCACTAAAAGGAGAATATTCGTTTAGGGGGGATACATTTCTAGATAAAGTTTGATAGAAACAGGATATTTGACGAGTGGAACAAGCAAATATAACGTTCTCATTTCTAGATCATAACCAGTTACTCACACACAAAGAATTTTATAAAAATGTGAGAATGAACGGAGCAATGTCCGATTTTCATCCGCATTAGTGCGAAAATGTATTTTTCGGTAAATGCTCTAATTGATGGAACCACGCTTCTGGTTGAATATCTCTTTTCATCTAGGCGCAGTTGACGCCTTTTAGGTGTGGCTGACTCTGTGCCAATGCGAACACAATTGTTGAATAATGCTTTCTTGTTAAGCTTACCCACTGTGTGTTTTTCCACGCCAACCAGATTTCGTCTTTATTTACGAGTCGCATCGAATACACATTGCTATTTCTGGAACTTCTAATTGTGGCTCCGCTAGTCAAAATGGACTACACCGCTGGTTAATGAGACGGAGTCTCATTGCTCGGGAAGGAGCTGGATATTCCACTTCAAATAATATACATCTCGGACATAATTCAACTGCAAATAATCAAATTTATACCGGCTTACAAGAGATTATTCACGGCGTAACCGAGACCAACAAAGGCAGCGAGAAAGGCTTTTTGAACGCACAGGGTTTTCTGACCCCAAACTCCAGACGGTCCGGTATCTCTTTTTGTTTTTCTTCTGGGTTCTCCATTACGTACCTTCATATGTCTTGTTATCAACCTTTATCGTCCATAAATAAAGCCGTACCGGTTAATTTCATTTTGCATGCGGGTATTGATGCCGTTTTATCTTCTCCTTATTCTTCCCCCGATGTGCCTCTCACATCGGAGGTTGGACAACACCATGTAGTTTGTTTTGACTTTAGACTTTCGACGATGACGTCGTTATTTAATCATCCTCGAGGAATCTTCAAATATTTTGTAGTTTATCAATATCTCCATTGTTTTCTTTCACTATTTACAATGTTATTCAATTTACTTACATCTCATAATATATTATTTTACATCAAAATAAGGCGTTTCCTTACAGATAAGATTATATTTTTTTCATTGACATAGATATACCGATGATAAAATTTGATGATGTTTATCTACTGAATGCTGTAGAAATGAGATCTCTGTGTCGTATGTGTGGTAAAACTAAGTATGACCGTGTGAAAAATGTTTAGATTCGGAAAGAATGCAAGGCCGATGTAAGCGTAAAGAGTAAGATTGAGAAAGGAACGCTTAGATGGTTTGGCCATCTAAAGGGCGCCCGAAGAAGACATGGAACGATAAAGTAAACCAAATACATGAGTATGCACGAGGCGATGGATGAATTTGAATGAAGAAAGGAGTGTATGCTAAGACTTAGTTGTTTGGTGGTCCATCCACTCTGCCTGCCCCTGCGGAGAAAAGGCATAATGGTTAGTTATTTAACTATGTTTACTGATGGTTACCGGTTGATTTGACTGATCAGTGACTGAGTTGGCATCGCGTCAGGGTCTCGACCAGGCGTCGTGAGTTCAATTCCTCGGTTAGCTAAGTCCTCCATTACCTTACAAGCGAGATTTTCCGCTTAATGTGATTGTAGCAGGATATTTTCAAATATTGTCAGGTTATTTGCAACCCGGGAATATTTATCTTTCTTTAAAAAAAAAAGATAAAAAATGCATTTGTTAGTAATATTCAAACTCTCCTTCAGAATAGAGTCTGTAAAAACAAATACATATCTGCGTACAAAAATAATATCAAATTTGTATTTTCAAGTTCTCCCCAGCCTTTGTTTATTTTGTATCTTGCACAAAACTGCAACAAACTTTAGAAACAAAACTCTCACCCTTCTCGGAACAAAAATAGCTCGCCAACTGGTAATTTCGAAAAATAAATTAGTTGGAATAGTTACAGAGACAGTTAGTTGAAGAACTTAATTCAATTGGGGAGAAGTGAAGAACGAAAAGAATTCTTTGAAATAGTTGAAATAATCGAAGGGCATTCTTCTGTTCATTCCCTTCCCCGTAATTGAAAACAACTTCACACGGCATTCTATTTTAGAATTGCGCCATGTTCGAAAATTCCATGCGTTAGAATTGAATTGAATTGAATAGGAAAACCTATTATGACATGGAAGGAAACCGGAGGAGATAAGGTAGATTGAACACTTGAACACTGAAACATATTAATACTCGTATATACCTACTTATGTGTTTAAATTGGGCTTCACACGTTTAACTTTTTTTTTATCAGTGCAGTACGCATATATATACTAATGTAGCAATGTAAACATAAAATTTTAAAAATATATTTGTATTTATTTATTTGTAAGAAACAAACAGCTTTTAACTAACTAACTAACTAACTAACCATCACGCCGTTTCCCCGCAGGGGTAGGCAGAGAGGACGGACCGCCAAACAACTCGATCTTGGCATACACTTTTTGCTTCATTCACATTCATACATCGGCTCATACATTCTCTTCTATTATTCCGACTTCTGACATGGCCCGACTCAAGTATTTGATTCACTTGATCGTGCCATGTCTTCCTCGGACGTCCCCGGCTTCTTCTTCCATTCACATTCGCGTCATATATTCTCCTTACACTCCTTTCTTCGTTCATTCGCTCTACATGCCCAAACCATCTAAGCGTCCCTTTCTTAATCTTGCTCACTACGCTTACATCAGCCTTGCATTCTTTACGAATCTCAACATTTTTCACTCGATCATACATGGTTTTACCACACATTCGTCTCAGAGATCTCATTTCTACAGCATTCAGTCTACTTTCATCCTTCCTCTGCCAGTTCCATGCCTCACTGCCATACATCAAGGTTGGTATCAGCACTCCATTGTGGACTGCTAGCTTCGCTTCCTTGGACAACTTTTTGTTTGCGCCAACCGCGTTCAGTCCTCCGTTAATGGAGTTTCCTGCATTCACCCTTCTTTCAATATCCCTATCAGTCTTTCCATCTCTCGTAAACATACTTCCCAAATACACAAACTCATCAACCTGCTCAAGTATTCATCATTCACAACTATATTGCATACTGTTTTCGTACTCTCTCTTTCAAACACCATGACTTTGGACTTATTTACATTCATCATTAGCTCATTCATCATACATACTTCGTTCATCCTAGATACGAGGGACTGTAGATCTTCCATACTGTTAGCAATCAGCACCGCATCATCAGCATACAACAGACAACATACTTGCAGACGACTTTCAATTCTTGCATACAATTATCCATGTATAGATTGAATAACCACGGTGACATTACGCAGCCTTGCTTAACACCTTTTGTGATGTCAAACCACCCCGTAAAATCACCGTTTGCCCTAACACATACAACGCTTCCCTCGTACAGTGATGCGATTGCTTGTATAAGATTTGTATTCACGCCATACTTAGACAACACCTTCCATAACTTTTTTCTGTCAACTCTGTCGTATGCTTTTTGTAGAAGGAAGTTTAACAAAAGATAAGCCAAGAAAGTTTTTTGTTCTAACAGTGGTTAAGTTCAGATGTTTTATTAGAAATGACAAAATAAGAAGGAAGAGGAAGATAGGATCGGGACAGGAGATGGTCTCGATGCATTTTATACTCGTCCATCAATTTGTGGTCTCACGTATTACTTGGGTTCGATGTTTTGAAAGGGTATTGTGAAGACTGTCGATATTGTGAAATCGTGCCTTATATTGCGCACAAATACGGGGAATTGGAGAATTTATCCTAAGATTGGTGTACATATATATATATAACAATGTCGTGCAAGAAGTATAAAAATACAAATCAGAAGGTAGTATTTAATGGAAATATTTTAATACTTTGGTAGCTAGTAAGTTAGTATAAAATAATAATCTAATTAACAAATGAAATATGTTCGAAGAACTACGTAATTTAATCAATAAGAATAGTGATTCTGCTTACCGAATTGAAAATCAATTAAGTATGGTACACCAAAAATGTATATGACTACGTTGTTCTATTTACGAAGCTGTTCCAGAGTCGTAGATACTCTCATTATCGCTCCGGTGAAAGTTCACCATTTAGAATAGAAACGTTGATTGAAATGGCTTTAGCCGTGTTTGGTGACCAGATCGGAATAACCGGATACTTACCAATAAAAATAATTTGATAATTTGTGGAGCGCCGTTTTTGTGAAAAATCACCTCAAGGGCGCTGTACAAATGTACAAATAATACTTCATATTCTGTATCTAGTTATGTATAAATAGATACAGAAAAACACGTTTTTACCTGACAGGTCACTTCAGATGAACACTTTTATCAGGAAATGTAAGTATAGAGATGATATTTTTACAGTTGCTATTTTATCCTTTTTTTCCATTGCTGTTTTTATTAGAAGATTGGTGGCAAAATAAGAGTAGGTATTTTTTAGAAAAATTTATAATTATACTTTTAATTTTTAGGACTGGAGAATATTTTTAAAATTACCTTAAAAAGCTTAAAAAATTCTATTTAGTTTCAAATACGTACTTTTCATTAGATATGTAATTTTGTACACATATATTTATTTGCAATTTTGATATTTTTTTTGCACCGGTGGGTTAAAAACTTACATATCTATATGTGACTTTAGGTAAATACTAACCGGCTAGCCTAACTAAGCAATTTGCGTGCGCATTTCTTCCATTTATGTAAATGATTGTCTGAAAAGATAAGTTTTAAATTTAGCTCTGAATTCTGTCGATTTTTTTATCATTCTTAAGTCATGCAGCAGTTCATTCCAGGCTGTAGGTCCTGACACTCTGAGAGCACGATCACCGAACTAACGGCCGTTCTTCCCAACCTTACTGAGCAACTGCTGAGCCGGAATTTTGCCTCAGCACTGTCCAAATGCACAAATTCGCCTTTCCCAACGAAATTCTCAGTCAAACTTACGATCATCTCAAGTTATCGATTTTTGTGGATTAAAGTTCTCCTCAGTAAAATACTAGTTATAAAAAGTGTCAACAGAGTGTCAAATGACAGCGTAAACGTCAAATGTCATAGATATCTATAGTCAAACGTCATTCGTTTCGCGAACTATTTTTTGTACCTCTTGGGTATTGATAATTTTTAATATGGAGAACGAAAATGATGATATTTTTAATGTAATACCAATAGCGCGTATGGACAGCGAATATGAAGACAGCGACGATGAAGATATTATTGACAATTGATTGAAAATTGAAAGAACGCACGAAAGACAAACGTCAAAAATGTCTACTTCCGTTTTCGCGGCATTAGTAAAAGTCAAGCTAACACTTTATTTTTAACATATACGTTTTTAAATATAAAATGTTGGTGTTTGTATTGCTATATTTAAGACAAATAATATGTATTCATAATAAATAGAAAATTAACTCGTCTATGTTAATTTAACATTAAAAGTTTTTACTTTGATGTCATTTTATTGACTATTGCTAGTATCGGGTATCCGTTTTGGTTCCTTCAACAATCCTATCCATTACAGACCATCCTTTTCACTAATTAAATTGTTTATTATTTCAAAAACTCGTTTTGAAATCGCTTCACGAAGGTACCCATATGGCCGATCTCACATAGCAAGTAGACCGAAGCGGTTATAATTGATAACGTGATTAATGATCTTGATCGATCAACAAATTGTTATTTTATAATTCATGTAATAATGCCATAAATATCTTTATTACACCGTTTGCTTACCTGTAAACAAGTTACCGGTTTAATATTATAACAAACAGAATCGTTAAAATAATAATTGATGGGTTTGGGCTATTATGTTTTCTTCATCTGTGGGATGGTTGGATATGTAACTAGGTAAATGTTAATAGTGAAGAGTTTTATTCATTACGTACATTTTTTGATTAATTTTATTACTGTGCTACCGGTTTCGACACATCCGTGTCATTCACTAGCGTTCTTAAAACTAACTTAAACCGGTAGCTCAGTAATAAAATTTAGTAACTAATGTAGATAGTGTGTAAAACAGTTCATTACAGAATGTCTAGAGATTGTTACATGGTTAATGCCCAAATATGGTTAATAGTGGTAAAATTATAATAAAAGTTTGTTTTATTATCTCATCCTTTTCATAGAAGTTCACTGCACAAACGCACTGAAACATACACTTCCTATTATTCCAATTTTTTATATGATTTGACTGAAGTATTTAATTTACTTGATTGTGCCATGTTTTCCTGGGGCATCCTCGATCTTTTCTTCTATCCACTTGTGCGTCGAATTCCTGACCCTCCTTTCTCTGTTCAACCGTTCTACATATTATCCAAAACAACTAGATTTCCATTTCATAATCTTACTCATGAAGCTTACGTTGGCCTTGTATTCTAAATGGATCTCATCATGACCTTGTAAACCTCCCGGCCAGCCGTTTGACATCCAGGAATCTTTTTTGGACTGAAGGCATAAGAATGCTTCTATCTAGATACTCCACTGAAGAGTCGTGGTGAACTCAGTGGTAGACCTCGGACATGAAAAAAAAGCTCCTTGTTGTAGACTGTTAAATTACCAGGGTTCTCTCTCCCTCGGAAGACGTGGACCTCAAACCGCATTAAACCGCATCCGGTGCAGTCACAGCCGTTGTGTGTATGATGCATAAATGGGGCCTAAATGATACCGAACTTTGTGAATGTGGACATATTCAAACAACAGAACACATCGTAGAAGAATGTCCCTTCACCAGTTTCCCCATGGCACATCTATGCTGAACCAACTAACTCCCGATGCCTTCGACTGGCTGAATAACCTCAGCATCCCACTATGACCGACACCAACTCTCCTCCACCATACGAAGAAGAAGTAGAAGGATCTCATCATTCTTATTAGGCCTTAAAATATTTTACCACACATACGCCTCAGGGATTTCATTTCTATTGCATTCAGTCTATTTTCATCCGTACTTCTACTCTCCTTTCTCCGCCTAATCACTCTGCGAGTTCGAACATCTTAGCGTTGAAGATTTCAATCTTGCTAACTACCTTTCATCGACTTCGAATTCCTTTAGGTACTCCGCACACGGTCCTACGTAGTTTCAACATACTTCTCATTTCTTATAACATTTCCACAAAGGTAAAAACTATTTATGTCGTCGAAAATAAAGATGCTGTAAAAACTCTTCTTTCAAAATACAATTTATAACTATATATACTTAGATAAATTATCTAAAATAGAACTTCTAGGAAACACCCACTTTGTTATCATAACGCACGTCACAAAAACGATAAAACTTCTTCTGATAATTATTATATCTTATCTTTTTCTTGTCTACCGTAGTTATTTCACAAAAAGAAGTATACCCTCAGTATAAACAGTGTTTTCGAAGTAAATACATTATTATTCTTGTGCAGTTTTATGTAAATCAGCGGAGTGAATAAACGTGTCTTTGTTGTGTTCAAAGGTGATTTGTTTAAACAATGTGTTGTTCTCCTACGATAAGTGTCTGTGTGGACAAGAGATAAGATAGACAAAGGATTTCGTCTTATCATTTCATATCAAGTCTTGGATTATGGCGCCAGAAAACACGAATCAATTGGGTAAGAATTACATCTTTTATTAATACATAGTTATTTATTTATTGACACGGAGACGGTATGTCCATTGTGCTATCTCCCATTTTACCTTATTCCTTTGACAGTAGCCCGGTCCCTTTGATAAAGGTTACCAGGGTTTTCATTGAATATTCGGCTATGTCTCTTGGTTCTACAATATGTCTTCCCAGTAGTACTGGGCGTTGACGATAATTCCATCCAATGCCAAAGCCGTTATCGTTGAGGATTTTCAACTGTTGAAAATAACCGTTATAAATAACGCCGACGTTGACGAGACGATGATGATTATTCCTAGCGATTTAGCTACTGCCCGAATACCCGTTTTCCGTAGGACTGTGTGTATTTTAAGTCTACTATTGCTCCGTACTCGGGGAAGCCTCATTCTTTACCTATTTTATTAATATGTGTATAGATATAGTGCATACACATATTATTATTATCATAAAGCATTCAAATTGTACAAAAAGCAGGTCCAAGTATTTCGCGCATCTGATTTTTTTCAACGTTATACGTAAGATTATGGTGAATTGAAAAATAAACAAAATAATACGTGTTTACGAAAAACACCAACTGCCGCACTTTTCCAGCCTTAAGACTGCACCTGCGGTCGGATATAATAATAATAATAATAATAATAATAATATTTATTTGAAACATACATTATTTGACAGAAATATTTCAGAAGGCTTTGACTGTCCAACTAGGAGCAAATCCCGTTTTAGGACAGTCAAATTGATAAGATTAGTTCATATTAATATACATACACATAAAAGAATATAAAACAATCCATAAAGTAAATTCAATAAAAAAAAAGAAAAAAAAAAGAGTTTTTTTTTAATTTTTTTTTTAAGTATGTTGCAATTTTTAAATTAGTGTAGAATAATAATGAATTACAAATGAGATGTAAAAGTTTAAAATATAAAGTATACAAGTTTAAAGAATATAAGTTAAAGGTATGATATGCATTTTTTAGTTTACTGTAGAGAAATAATAAATTACATTTGAGATGTAAAAGTGTATAGTGAGAGTAAAGTTTAAAGTATAAGATTCTAAAGTATGATATGCATTTTTAAATTAGTGTAGAGTAATAAAGAATTACAATTGAGATGTACAAGTTTAAAATATAAAGTATAAAAGTTTGAAAAATAAATTATTGAGTATGATATGCTTTTTTTTTTACAATAAATTTAGTGGGTAGTAATAACGAATTACATATGAGATGTAAAAGTTTAAAGTATAAAGTATAAAAGTTTAAAGTATACAAGATTAAAGTATGATGTGCATTTTTTTTTTTTTGATTTAGTAGTAGTGATGTATTACATAAGAAGGTTTTATGATCTGTCCAGTTTTGTAAAAAAATTCGTTTACATGGAAAGGAGGTTGCTACAATACCACATTGTTCAATGAAGATTTTTTTAAATTATGAAAATATATTTCACGTTCCTTCCACCATTTCAGGAGACAACTTTTTCTATCGAGAAGATCCATTTCAAGATACTTTTTGGAATTTACTGGTTGGATCATTCAATTGCTTAATCTTCTCCACTACTGAGTTTATTGCATTCCAAAATGACAGCGGTTCATCTGAAGATTCGGTTCGATTTTCCGAAATCTCTTGCGAAAAGTCTTGTTCTTCCGAGCGAGTAGGTAGTCCCCTTTACATAAGTTCTCGAACTATGTTTTTAACCACAGTAATAGTATCCGGATCTGAGAAATAATTCATCTTAAAACGTGGGTCCATAAAGGTGCACAAAGAGAGACATTCGTTTTTATCCAACTTCGTTAGATGTAGCAGATCCAAATGAACAAAATTCTATCGTGCGCTTCTTTAAATGGCTTTTTAAATTTGAAATTGTTGATGTGTATGACACTGTAAGCTTACAAAAATTGCATTTTGCCATTTATGTATTTTCGTCAGATTGGAAATAATTCCACAAATCACTTCGATAATTCTTCACCATTATATTATGCAGTTAGGAAGTCACTTCATTCAATTAATTATTTCCAGTTCAAACACAATAACCGTTTAATACTTTATAGTAAGTATAATAATTACTTATTATTTTTCACTTTGAATCTAATTTCACAAATTTATTTATTAACAATTCAATCTTCACTAACAAGTAGTAAACACTTTACAAATATGCTTGTGTGTATATTACTGGGTAGTTTTAGTAGACCGGAGTATGTTGTTTTCTATGTATTGTTATTTTATACTACGTTACAAATAAGTCTAGACGTCGAATTATATGCACTAATAATATTTTAAATCAGTAAAATAAAATACTAATTTACGTAGGTATTATACATATAATATTTTTCGAAATAATATTGTCTACTAAAAAAATATACTCCATTCTATTATATTAACTATTAAAAGTCATAACCCACTATAAATTATTAATAAATTCCAATCCAACCTCAATTATTTGCAAATTCGGTGTTTTCAATTCTGATATAAAGTAAAACTATCAAAACAAGTCTAATATACGCGCGACAAGCCAGTACAATCAAACTAAACGATCGATACGACACTAAACAGCAAAAAGTAACAAATAATGATCCCAAGCGTATTAGGGAATCCCATGTAACGGGGAATATCCCGCATACACATAATAATAATAATCCTGTAACATCGTTGAAATGTTTGGCGCCAATAGTGTTAAAACGAGGTACCCCGCTCTGACTGCGTTGAAAAATATTCCCAAGTTGAAATTATATTCCAACAGGCGTTACAAATATTAGGATTGATAAATATTAGTTTTGATAAATACTGCTAAATGCTATTTTTTTGCTTCCCAATGATAGACTTCCTTGAAGCTTGGCGCTACGTATCGGCCGTCTGGAATACGGAAATCCAAAACAAACGTCTAGTAAGGAAGGTACATAACTAAAAGACCATTCCAAATGTTCCATAACTTTACTCACGACGTGGAAACTGTTAACCCTTTTTTTGGCGATAATACTGATATAACGGGTGCATGCATAGCAGGTTGACTCGTTGACTGCGTTGAAAAATATTAGTATAGATAAATATTAGTCTTGATAAATACTGCTAAATGCTATTTTTTTGCTTCCCAATGATAGACTTCCTTGAAGCTTGGCGCTACGTATCGGCCGTTTGGAATACGGAAATCCAAAACAAACGTCTAGTAAGGAAGGTACATAACTAAAAGACCATTCCAAATATAACATAATATCGTTCACGAAGTGTAAATTGTTAACCCTTTTTTTGGCGATAATACTGATATAACAATAGGTACCCGGCCAGCTGACTCCATTGGGAAATATTTACAATTCGATATTATATTCAATTTATTAACTGTTAATGCTATATTTTTTCAATAGCGTTATGTGTTGACGGCATTTAGCTATTATTTCCAACGGCTAGTTATAATTTGATACAGTACTACTTCCCAGGTAGCTGAGCCTTCTTCCCATCAAGGCGGGATATTGATACCATAGTTGAATTGGGGTCGCTTCATCCCCTTCAAATTGTTGCTTTACACTCCCAACATCACATATAGTTACACTATCACTCTATTTTTATGTTCTATTTATGCAAATTCAATTAACATTCACCACTATGAGCACTTTGCCCGTTGCATCCAACGGAGGTGATTAAATTAAATTATTATTTCCTAATGTAAATTCGTAATTTAATATATTGATTGTTTTTGTATTTGATTAGTAGAAATCCATTTAATTTTTTTACAAATTTAATGTAAATCAAATTTAATAATTTTATTATTAAGCTCTGCAATTACTTGTATTTTAGTTTTTATTGTTGTGATAGTTACTGCAGTGCGAGATGTGAGAAAGCGAGTCAAAATCGAACGATTTGAATTACGATAGATCGTCGTATTCATATGAAGATTAGATCAAAGTTTGTATTGAAAATATGTGTTTTGTCAAAATATTTTATTCTTATTGAATTGAAGTCAAAACAGCACGTCTTTCCCTTCTTTTTGGATAGTAAAATGGATGTTTCGAAGTTCTATAGCTCATCATGGAAATATCTGCTAGCTGAAAATAATAGTTTTGAATATGTTTTTTCATATAAAAAAAATATTGAATAACAGTATGCTGTTTTTTTTTATTTTGAAGGTAAAATGGGTATTTCGAAGCACCCCAGATCTTGATGTGAGAGAGTGAGAGGCTGATCAAAATAGTGACAAATTTTATGGCGCCAAAACTTGATGCTTGGGATTGCAGATGTTCGGCTTACTTTATACATATTTCATGCGGTCTCCTAAATTATTTTGATAAAGACGTTAATCACGATATATAAATTTGTACAATAAAATCTATTCTCCGCACAGAGCAAATTTTAATAATATATAGAGATGACATAACACGCTAAGGGAGGAAACCAAAATAAGAAGGGCGGGGAATGCCTCTAATTTAAGTAAAACAGCTATTAAGTGAAAAGGTTTGGCCTGTTTACAGAAACCGAATGTTTTATTAGAGTATTTAGCTTAACTCTTTTCATAAGTGTTTTGCAATTTGCTTATCGGAGCCAAGATCACCCGAAACATTCGTGGACGGCAGTGCTTCAAAGCTGGTGTCAAAATGGGTGTCACGTGACCTTTGCCTCCAGCCGTCGAAATCGTATTAGGAGAAGTCTATCAATTCTGACGTCAGTGATTCATCATCATAAATCATAACTGAAGTATTGAAATTGAATATTGATAAGCACGCGGGCGTTATCGCACAGGAATCGAGTTAATTTAAGGGGCGGATAATGACGTCAATTGGTTCCAATTAAATCGATTTATGATCCCAGCATTCCACAGTCTCTACTCTGATTACTTTATGCGGCCATTAGCTGGCCTCTATTTGGAGACTTCAATTGTGAAGCTATATTACACACCGCGGTACCGTGCTGACACATTCTGTTCCCTTCTTGTACTTCTTTGAATCCTATTAATATCTCCCATGTTCTTATTTCTACACTTTCAATGTTGCTGACAGTGCCAGGATTGCAGAAATTACCAGGTAAAGATGGGCAGGAGGTGAGTCTAGGACGTTCAAGATATGTATTCTAATTTTTCTGATGCTTTCTCCTATAGGAGGTTGGCTATTCCGACAGCGCAGGCCGTAACTCTGTCATGGCACCCTCTCTTTGCTTCATTGACATTTACAATCGTCTCCTTTATTTTTTTATTATTTTAGAAACAAACAGTACGTTAAAATGATTTTTTTTTAATTTTAAAACCTTTGTTGTTTCATAAAATGAGTGATGTACAATTTACAAGGTTTTAGAAAATTATTACAAGGATCGGTACCCCAGTTCAATATATGATCCGAGATCGGTACCGATAACATGTCTATGGAATATCTGATGAGAGTGTGTAAGTGTATGTATGTGTGTTTGTAAACGCATATGTGTACATATATGTCTGAATTTCTCTTTGTAATGGAGAGTTGTGAGTGCTCATTGATTAAGTTACGATTAATGTTTTTTAATATTGTTAAATATATCTAGATTTGAGTTGGGACAAAGGTTATTGAATATTCGGAGAACACGGGAAATTGGTGAATTCGCCCATACAAAGATACTCTTCTGTTATTCTGACTCTTGACGCGATTAGGGTACATATGTTTTTGATTTTTTTGATCGTGTCATAATTTTTTTATCTTACACTTCACAAGAGCGCCTCTGTCTGTACGAACGTATCCTGGGCTCCCCCGATTTCTTCACCTATTCACTTACGTGTGTTATATTTTCTGATACTGTTTTATGTTTTCATATAACCGTCTCTTTTTAATCATGTTCATTATTCCGGCTATGCTATTTTTTTTTAAATGCGGTTATACTTGATTTTATACAGATATACCCAGGCATCCCATTTCTACAACGTTAAATCTATTTACGTCCTTTCTCATTTCTCTACCAGTTCCATACTTTACTGCCAACATCGGGGTAATTAATGGTATCAAAATTGCATTATGTTAAGTCCCCAACTTTTTCCTTCATCCACTTTAATATCATGCATAATATTTGCTTCTCTTCTGTCCACCCGATCTACATCGAAGCATTCTATCCGAACCATCTTAGCATTGTTTACTTATTCTTGTTCAGATAACTAAAAACGTGTGGATTTGAAAAAGAAATTACTTCATAATAACATGTCATAGTGTCACATAGAATATCAACGTGTTAATCCTGGGAAGTTCCATGTGTCAGCTTTCTTATGCCGTGATACACAAGAGGAACATAATTCAGAAGCCATAGCCTCAAATAAATAAGCTCCTGCAGTACGAGAGGTGTGTGGAATAATGGAAGTTGACAGCGCGTCAGTTGGCGTTGATTTGTTAGGCACTGTTATTTCTTTTTGTTACAACACCAGTCAGCTTCTCTTTCGAAACGGGCAATCTAAAATAACGTTCGTTTAAATAATCGACTTACGTTTTACTGGTGTGAATGAATTATGCAGCATTTTTTCTTGAAAGCTCTTTTTCCTGAGAGTTGATTAACGAGTTAGTTAAATGGTTCCCGACTTCGTAAAAATGTGGAAGAGAATTATTGTGTAGAAGCTACCACTTTCTGGGATATTATGCCATGTGTCATCGCGTTGTCGACTTGTTTTTTATAGCTACTGCTACTGCATTATATAGGGTAAGTCACTGTTCACAGTCCACAGAATAGCCAACATTATTTGCATATTATATGGTAGACTAGGTATCACCAATTTCTTTTTGGATAGTTTACACTTATAAATGGATAATTTTATCATATACTTTGAAAACGATTGTTTGAATAATATATCGTCAATTGGATTTTTTTTCATTTAAATATACATATATATTTTATTTTATTTTATTTATTTAACTTTAAATAGGGCACATTTACATTGGTTACGTGTATTCTAATATGAACATAATATCTACAAACAATTTTTTTGCAATTTAAGTCACAATATCCGATTATGAATTACAAATCAAACTTTAAAAATTTCACTTTACGTATTTCGTCACTTCCTTCTGAAATTTAAAAACATTTTCCTCTTCTTTTATATTGGCCGGTATTTCTTGGAAGATATTCATGACTCTATATAGTAATGAGTTTTGCGATTTTGTTTTCTTTCGAAAAGGAAGTCTTATTTCATTTCTTCTTCTTATAGAGTGGTTATGTCTGTGTTGGTGTTTATTAATTTTTTTCAAGAATTCAGAATTTTGTTAGCTGTTAAACATTTTAAAGAGAAAAACTATTACATTTCATTATATAATTTGCTTCAAAGACTATATATAGATCCCTTACCATTTTTTTAACCTCGAATGTTTATTTCGTCTTAAAATTATTCTCATGGCTTTATTTTTGCAAAACTGTAAGTTTTCTAAAATTTCCTCTTTTGACAAGAACACAATACTGCCACAATAATTAATATCAGGAACAATGGTGGCATTGTATATAATTTTACAGGATTCTGCACTGATATATCTTATCCTTCAGAGTGGTGAGACCCGATTTTCTTTATAACATATATTGTATTTAGAGATGGATTCAGCCTGATATATAAAATAACACTCAAATATTTCATTACGGATACTTCTATTCGTTAGATGACTAATGTATCATTTTAGGACCAGGTAATTTGTGAAATTACAAATTGATTACGTATTCATTGAAGAGGTTATAAACTAAACATAAAATGTTATTCACATATATAAATAAATTGGTAGTAAATTTAATAGTCGTCACCGATGATAATCAAATCCCTGTAATACCAAGCGAGCTTTATTAGAGCAGTATATATATCGAATTCAACATAGAACTTTTTATTTGATCTCTCTCGAGGGTAACATCTTGGTAGTTGGGCTTCTTCGGCCTCCGTCTAAACAGTTTGTTACTTGAATTGGAAAAAATAAGCTAGTGATTTGCGTATACGACTTAAATAGCCTCTCAGAAGCTGGGCATATTGTACAGAACCCGCAGATGCTTTAATAGTACACAACTGCTGACCCTGTACAAATAGCAAGTGCGCCCCACTGTAGAATTTGGTAGCCACCTCTGGTTGGGCGACCTGCAATCTTCGGAGCACAAACGTCAGGTGGGAATGCTGTCCTTGTTCTACCATTATTTTAATGGAAGATGCTCTGAGGAACTAGCGTCATTGATCCCTTCGGCACCGATGCATAGTCGGGAAACACGCCAAACGCGCACCCAACATTTGCACACGGTTGACATTTGTTAGATGAGAATGGGTCGCTTCTACGACTCGTTCTTGTGTTCAACAACTCGGCTGTGGAATCATATGTCGGCCTCCGTGTTTCCTCCATCCTACAACACGGGTCTCTTCAAGACCCAACATACAACATGGTTCACTCCTTCCTATCCTCTAAAAGACCCTCCACACAGCATCTCCAAAGTTGATATCGTCCTTGGGGGAAATAATTTCCCTCAGGGCCTCCTGTATGGAGTTACAGTAAAAAAACTCTCGATTCAGTTCTGTCCATTTTTAACCAACTAAGTTGGGTTAAAGTGTAAAATGAATAAATTTCAATCTTTTTTACTAATTTTTACAGCCCTAAAATTAGGTTATGATCACAAGCGTAGAAAAATGTCAATGAGTTCCAATGATATGTTTTTAATAGCGAAATCCCCAAGGGGTTTAATTATTTCGCAATGCGTACTATCTATTTTAATCGTGAACACGTGAAACTAAGCGAAATATGTTTTTTGAAGTGGAACAACAACACAAAAATCAATTAATTACAATATGTCACAAGCAGAACAGGAACTACATTAAGAATTGCTGAACTCTGATGCTTAATATTTCTTCTCTTTTATTCTACCTACTTGTATTTGTTGTTAATACTACTTGTGATACCTCATGCATTATGGGATTTTATTTTTTTTGTAACAGTCTGCGTCCATTTACAGACGCACATGAACAGTAACAAAGATACGAAAATACGGTTCAACATCAGAATGACATAAATTATCAAGATGAGTCATATTTACATGTCTCTTGTTATCAAGAGAGATGTTATTTAGCAGCACCATACTCCATGTCAATCTGCACTAAGCCAACACATTTGTGTGGTATGCGTATCAGATCGTGGTGCCGCCCCTGGCAGTAGTTGTTTGATGCAAATAACTTATAACACTCCAAGAGGGCAGGAGGTATTGATTTTCAATTAAATTATGTATGATTTTGTACGCTGTTTCTGCAAGGACCCCCATTCCTTATAGACTAGCTATAATGTCCAACTATAATCGAGGTGGACATTATAATTAATATGTTCACCTGGATTATAAAACTACCAAAATATAACATATGTGTACACCTATATAATATCTTAAAACTTCTTCCATGTCCATGCTATTATATTTTGTTTATTTAATTATAAAACTTTTATACTTCCTACGTCTGTTTCAATACAGGAATTTTTCCCAGTGAGACAGACATCGAACTTGCCTTTATAATTATGTTTGATCGAGATTAATAAAAAAAAATGTTACAAAGTAACTTTCATCTAGTGCTACAGAAGAGAAAATAATATCTATGACAGAAAATGCAAAATATTATAAGCCACGTAAAAATAGAAACCATTATGCTTGTCTCAGGGCCGGTATTTCAGTTGTTTTTAAGCTCGCCTTGAGAGATATTTACGTTCGTCAAGTAGTAGTTCATAGGTTTCCTGACAACCCAATCCGACCCATAACGTTCCCGAGCAGACTGTTGTTCGATCGAAGGTTGTTCACGATTAAATCGGATCCAAGAATGATCGTCCCGAAGATTTGATAAATGATCATGCATTCTCCTTCCCACAGCCCATCATACAAGATTATCTTGTTGTATTGTAAGCAGGTCATTCACTATTGAAGTCAGTCCTGACATACTTCCACAGTTCTATAGTTCCACAGTTACTGGCAGCTTGTTCCTTGTTCCTCGCCCCCACTAAATGTTATCATTTCAGTACCATCAAGGCATGTTTACAATTGGATAACGACTCCATCTGTTGACTTGCTAACTAAACCATTAAACAAGACACTCCATCGAAATCAAGACCCGTTTATTACACCAAGTAAATAAGAATAGATTAACTCAAAAGCGTTTTACTCCATTCGTCAAAGGAAATAAGATTTTGGTGCGAGAACGAAGGGAATCGAAATACGAAAGATTGTGCAAGAGATGCAATTGAAATAGAATAATACAAAATTTTATTATTTCTTAAAAAGATTTGTATTCACTTTTTGGCGTCTTTTTCTGAAAAATAGGCAAAAAATAATCACTTTCTTTTTTTGGTCTAGATTATGAACACAATATTAGTCATACCTGATCATATTCTGTCAAACAAGGGACCACGCGCTTTCCCTGTACTTGAAGAACTATTTGTTGTTTAGACTTGATGTCCCGTGTTATTGGGAGGCGCGCGTAGTCATTACGGTTTGTAGTTATGATATTACTTCTTCTCAAGCGCGTACGTGATACGGGATAGCGCAGAATGGTATAATCAAAGTTTGCGTATCACGTACGTTCATAGGGCCGTTAATAAATTAATTAAAAATTACTTTGTATTGACCACTTTATTAATATATACATATCAACATGTTTCGAAAGCGATGCTTTCCGCATCAGGAATATATAGAATACTAAAAAATAATAATGTCAAGTATAGACAAATGATAAACATAGAACACAATAAAGTAAGACAAATTATAAACAAAAACAAAAATTGATTAAAGTATGTATTAATTAATCAAAAATGTTAATAAAAATTATGAATATCAAATTTATATTTGATATTATTATTTTTTAGTATTCTGTATATTGCTTATGAAGAAATCATCGTTTTAGAATCATGTTGATATGTGTATATTAATAAAATGGTCAATACAAAGCAATTTTTAATTCATTTATACAAAATTTTATTCATCGAAAGATCAATTATTGAATTAGTTCATCAGATTTATCGATGTTTCTGCCTCATTCTATCAATTTTCATTTCTCGGTTATTTGATCGATTGCCAGTTTTTGCATTTATTACGGTTTTTAAATTGGCGCATAAGCCAGAGAACATGACCACCATTAAAACATGTAGGTGTGTTTTTATGTTGGTTATTTTGGGGTTTTTGGGTCGTATTACGTTTCTTTATTTTTGATTCAACGTTTTGAATAGCCTTGGTACATCATCAGGGCAGATGTATCGAGTCAATTTTGATGTATGTTTATTTGGCTATCGGTGATATCTTGTCATGGTCATGAAATGCCGGTTTTAGAAAGAAGAGGAAGATCAACAATCATCGTGTATTTATATGTGGATTTTTATTCCGTTTGAGATTCTTAATAAAAAAAACGAACACCATTGCCATGTTATTAATGCAAAAAATTAAAAACTAACACTATGTAAACCTGTTTTTAATTTTGTCATTTATGAGCACAAAATAAGATCACGTAACAAAATATATACCTGTATCACTAGCTACTCATTGAACTTAATATGGAGTCAACTCATTGCGACACTTTGCATATAATTAATACGCTTACCTAATGAATTATCTAGTGAACTTGAACTTTCAACAAAAAATTAAACAAAAATGTCACGTGATTCATAATAAAAATAGTAATAATAACAAAGCATTTATATAGCGCAATTTTGTGTTATTTCACTTCAAGTGCGCTTTAATATAATAAACTTAAAAATGATGAATAACTAATTCCTTACATTGGTATTCTTACAGTGCTTCTTTCATATTCTATTTATATATTCTTAACATATTACACTCATTCTTACTTATTCTTAATATTACTCCTTAGGTATTTCATTTAATAAAATTACAAATTACTCGTATTGTATAGTATATTGTTATAAAAAGGAGGCAAAGGGATGGGGATGGGGAAGGTTGGGTTGGAAGAAAGCCCCTAAGTTGGAAAGCCAGTGTTATAAAAAGGAAAGCCACGTTGGGTGACGTTTATAAAATGACAGACAAAGGGATGGGGATGGGGAAGGTTAGGTTACAAGGGGAAGTTATGGGGGACAATTACATCGACAGGACTTACCCTGGAGATGGCCTCTTAGATGTGAAGTCTGCTCCGGATATTAGCTTAGCTCAGATCGCCAGGGACATTAGCTTCTCATCTTTCAAGAGTCGTGGATCGATCGCAATCTTATAATTGGGTTGAGGGCGTTTCTAATTCTACGTTAAATGATTACAGAGAAGTGCTTTCATACTCAGAGTTTATTGTAAGGTCTGACAAACATTGTAGGTTAAGAACAATCAAGTAGTTAGTAAAAAGGCCCTATTCTAGACATGATTCTATTGTAAAATTTCTCTCTTTCTGATTCGAATCTCTAACCGGGTAATTCAAATGTAACACGGGCTTAAACAACACAATAAGGGGAGATGGAAAATCAGCTTACATGAGGCGATCTGGTCGGATGGCGAGAGTTTGTTGGCAATGACGCCAGGGCTGGACATCTCTGCACTGAATTTAATTGGTTTTTAATTAGTAAGTCACCCTGATGAGTGCTTTGGCAGCAAATGGCAACACAAAATAGCCGTCTCTTTTCAGAGACGCAGTTATCTCTTAGAGCTCCAGGCGGAAAGTGCCGTCTCAAGGGCAGCAAGGAGCGGCCCCAAGCCGCCGTGGGCGCTCGCGTCGCTTGCTCCTGTTTTGTTAATTTATGATCTGATTGATTTAATTTGGGCGCTAGAATCCCCCGATTGGTTAATTTATGGAGGGAAATGATGTGATTGCTTGTCTAGCTTATTTGTTAAGACGAGTAGCTAGAACTCATCTCAGGGCCATCCTTTCGTTACATAACAATATACACAACACATTCACAATAATAGTGCAAAAATAGCCACAAGTTGGCTTGTGTTCAGCAATAACTGGCTTTACATAAAAAAAATAAACACGGAGGAAACCGAAACCAAACAACTACCGGAGGCTTAAGAAAATGGCTTTTTACAATAAATTGAAGAGAAGTTAAACATTATCGACGGTAGGGTTTTTTTATATATAATTTTGTTTTTAAATCCCTAAATATTTGTGTAATATGTTCATGTATGTTTGTATTTATAACGATTTATTAATAATATTGTCCTTTCAAAATGAATTTCTTATAACTCATTATTATAATGATATTCGTATATAATAAATAGTTTTGTTGGTGTTGTATGTAATGCAATATAAAATGATTAAATATAATTATCAGGTCGCGAGCATTCCAATGTTTTATTTTTTGTTACTTTCATCATCATTAAATTTCACACAATCTTTCACAAATATATAAATGCAAACTTTTGACTGATTTCCTCATTTCACTAAACACTCACTCCAAAACCGCAAAATATTTTTAATATGAGACCATTGAAATTTCATGAACTTGGTGACATTTTATTAGAGATATAAATCAAGCTGTATTTTTGCATCTGCCCCCACAATTCTGCCAATGTATTTTTAAACCCCACTGCATTAGTTTTCGGTTTATTCCCATGGGCGTCTTTCCGACTCCGAATTTGACGTCTTCCACAAAAAATAATAATGTGTTTCCTTATTCGGAATAACTTGTCCTTTTCAATCAGACTTCGTCAGTTTTGTTTTTGTCTAGTTCCGCTTTTCATTTATGGCATCCAAATGATATAGTTTGCTAACCCCACACTGTATGCCTCACTTTTTTATTCTTAGAAATATCTCCCACACACTGAGTAATTTTACTGAGCAGTGATAGATTCCTCGCGAATGTGCTGGCCTACTCTTTTTATTTTATTTCATTTTTATTAATTTAAGACATTTTTTTAAAGTCACTAAATTTACTGGTTAAATTACAAAATATATGTATGTATATAAAATAAAAATATATCTAACAATCTTAAAACATATGTAATTTATATTGTTTATTTATATATAATCATATATACATGAACAATATTTCGTAAAAATGTTACTCAAAAATATTTCAACAAAAATATTTTAAAAAAAAACTACTTTACACAGTACTTAATTCTTGCAAACATGATTTCGTTTTAATGATTTCATTAGCTTGAAAATAGTAAATTTGTGTTAGTAAGTTTTTGATGGAATCTTTGAAGAAAAACCGATAGACCTATTATTTTTATTTTATTATTATTATTCTATTATTCACACGCCCAGGGGGGCAAGTCTGTATGTTTTGCGTTAGCTGACGCAAGTTAAATCGGTAATAAACAACACATACTGACAGTTTGGTAGTTTGTATCACACTAACAGGCTAAGTTTGTGTTTACGTTAAGATACAAATCCATAACGCGAGCGGAAGAGATGACGCTGCGTTTATGAAAACTGCCAAAATGTGTTATTTGTGTCCGATTTAACTCGCGTTAGCTGACGCAAAGGATACAGACTTAGCCCCCAGAGGGCTTTTACATACAAAGACATCATTTTAAAATTACATAAAAAAAAAAAATTAGGAAACATGCACAAAAGTTAATTACACCTGTAAAAAGAAAAAAAAACTGCATCAAAGCTAAAAATACACAGGAACATAAAAGAACGGAAAAAATAAATAATACAATATCCACAAAGTCAAGGTACTAATTATTCGCGTTGATGGGTAAAGAGCTCATACCTCGAAAGCCACGTTGTGGTAACATGAGGCATTGTCAAATACCCACAGACAACTCTAGAAAACTTAATAAAGGTGCTAGGCTACATTCTGTTGAAGTACTAAGATGAAACGTAGGAGACAGCACAATGGGCATGTAGCCTGAATGCTTACGATAGCTTTGTAGACTGTCTTCGTACCAATTATATTGATAATAATTTAATGTTTCCCATAATTCAGGATTTCCATTGCAACGAGGTCGTGAGATTCGGTCGTGAAATGGACTCAGTCTTGCATCATAACGGATTCTTGTCCACTCTTATAGTATTTTACTGAATTTTACTAAATCATAATTTTTTTTAACTGAGCTTGCGCTCAATATTTATATATTTTTAAGAAACAAACAAATTTATGTACAAAGAAAGTTTAACAAAAGGTAAGCCAACAAAGTTTCTTGTGCTAACAGTGGTTAAGGCCATCCACCGGCTAAAATTTTAACGAAATCACGTGCTCCTTATGCAGGTGGCGACAAGGTTAAAAATCCCGCTGTACATCGGCCGCATGTTTCGATTTCGGCAAAAAAACATCACCAAAATGCTTGTTTTATTCTATTCTGTAAAGCTCAGACATAATTATTAAAATGTTTTACGGTCATATTCTAAAAAACTTAATTTACCACAATGAACAATACGAAAATATGGGAAAAGCAGTTCTTAAGTAGGAGATTTTGCGCTTTAAACATTTTTTTAATGTCTCATGCTTTCTTTTTTTCTATGCTTATAAAAAGACATACCAAATCCACGGTTAAATGAAAGGCCAAGGTGTGATCTACTTGCAGTATTTAATTCAATCATCTATGATATTTCTAGGCCAACAAATTCTCAAACCGAAAACACACGATTTTGCGTTACTTCCCATTGCATCGCCTTAATTACAGATGTTTTATTAGAAAAAACAAAATAAGAAGGAAAGGGAAGATAGGATCGGGACAGGAGATGCTCTCGATACATTTTATACTTGTGTATCAATTTGTGATCGTACGTATTACTTCGGCTCGATATTTTGAAAGGGTATTGTGAAGAATGTCGATATTGCGAAATTGTGGGTAATATTACGCACAAATCCGAGGAATTGGAGAATTTATCCGAAGATTGGTCCTGCATGCGGGCAAATAAAAAAAAATCGGTTTGTCGGGTTGGTCTTGATGGTATGTGAATATTTATAAAGTTATTGGACAATAATTATAAAACCAATACTCGCATAAATATTGTAGAGAAATGATTTTGACACCTCCGTCAGTGGGGTCAACACACGTAAAACTACGAGGACGTTACTTTGACAGTTCAAAGCTTAGCAAAGGTTACAACCATGACCAATGACCATAAATGTCTTAAAATTTACGTCTAGAGTAGCACTAAATTTTCGTTCAATTGCGTCCGAGACACCATGATTCTTTATTTTTACCAATTTTTAACAAATGATAATAATAATAGTTCTTTATTCCGGAAGACATGCAGGGGTAGTGCAATGCAATACGTTCCATAAGTGATAATAATACAAACGAAAAATAACAATAGGTACGTTAAATAAGAGGAGGAAAAAAAAATGAAAAGCACAGAAAAAAAATACTCAGTAAAATATTCAAATTAAGTTCATTCAATAAGAGAGATCTACATGTTTCGAAAGCGAAGCTTTCATCGTCAGGAATTAGTATTAATTAATATTAATTAATTAGTATTCGACGATAAAAGTATCGCTTTCGAAACATGTAGATTTTAATGTATATTTATAAAGTGGTGAATACTAATTATATTTTTAAATTCATTTATTAATAATGACGCCACAAAGTGAATACCAATCGTTTGAAGAAATTATAAAAAAATTACCAAGTTTATGGTGGATATTTAATAGTCTCCAAAGGGCTATCAAGGGAGACTCCATTCATGTAACCGTGGTTGTAATGGTGGTATTATTGGATTGGTGTACTCTGCACCATAGGCTTCCCATGCGATGGTGGAGAAGTGCCCTGAAAGAGTGCGCTCGTCCTTCCAGGAATATTTCTGTAGCGCTGCAGTATCTCGGTAGACGGAATAGTTGGCGATATGCATTATTTTGGGTGACTTTTATCTTTTGCCATTGGTACAAATTAGTGGCTCAGTTTAACTCGTGAACAATTGTTCAATTGTTTCAAACTCTATTTTGTATTTTATTTCTCAACAATAAGCTAATGAATTCGGTGGTATAATGAAACAGTCGTTTCCAATTAACCGACCTATTAATACTACTGACGAATCAGTTCGTTCCTAGAACATTAGACGATTACCGCACGGCTCTGTTCCTGCTATAATATTTTGACTGACATCTTCCTCGTGACAAACGCGTGACCTCACCAAGCAGTGACCTCAATTAGCCATTCATTACAAGCTGCTCATCCGTCTACTTAAATTCCTGCTCGTCGATCGGATACGCCACATGGCAATGCTGAAGTATGGCGTTTTCTTCTGCTACTCGCATTTTCCACTGTATTTGAACAACTAGTACTTACTATGATCCTGCCGCTGGAGTCTCGCTGTAACCATCCTTTGGAGAATAAGGAGAGTCTACAACGTATTATTATAATGTACTCATATTAAAACACGACTCAAGAGGACCGATAAAATAGATAATCAAACTGATAAATCACGAATTGACGGGAGGCGTTGTGGAAGCGTTCTTTCTTAGAAGTATATTTTGCTCCCATTTTAAATTAGGCGTTTTTCTCATATCTTTGATTAATCTTTGTCATTAAGGGTAATTAAAATTTACATATTTATTGCTTAAATTGATCAAAAATAAACACAATTCACTCGTTCACTCAACTTACCGACGGGAAAAAGGCGCAGCCTGCTACTATGAAGGCAAACCCATTGCTGAGGAAAGAATTCAAGGAAAGCATATCTTGAAGAAAGCTAGCCTCATCAGTCGGCACTTCAGTGAAAACTTAGTTTGAATTTGGACAGAATAAATGTTACTCCTCGCTTCCATTCCAGGATTAAAGAAGACGCAACGCTTCATGGATTCGAAACGTTACTGGTACAGTGCAATTCCTGTGAGGTGTTTCTGGCAGCAGTCAGCATTTGAATAAAGGTTGCCTCGATGATAACCAAAGTCCGATCGGAAAACCATTAGACCTCATGATTAATTTCATCAATTGTTTACTCTTGCTTAGTTTCTTAGAAAAATCTGTAATTAGTAATGCAGCAAAATAACATTATATTTATGACACACACAATGTAATTATATTAGTCATGTCGTTATTGGTGTTCTCCCAAGCGTTCAGAGGCATTCTAGCAACATCAGAGATGTCATCACGCTTCATTTATGTAATTTTATTACTTTTGTCAGATAAGTTACCGATCATTTTTATGAATAACATACAACCAGTAACATGAACACATATTTATTATACTTCTTAATCCGATCAACTGCGGGTAATAAGTTGGTAACGCTGATAACACAGACTAATTAATGAAAAACGTCTATTTTAATTAAAAGATAAATATTTGTGAAAACTTATACAGTACCAATGAATTAGCCGTAATCCTGTGGATCATTCAAAAAGCAGAATAAAAATCATCGTAATAAAATTATATACTCAATTTTTTTTTTATAACTTATCGAAGTTTGTAAACCTCATTGTAATATTTTAATCATTGAAGAAGATAATATTAACACATCCCAAATGAACCACGAAACCGAAAAAACAACAGAAATTAAAAAGATTTCAGTCGCATCTGGGACTCGAACCCAGGATCTCTACCTAACCGGGGTAACCGCTTAACCAACTTTGCTAATGAGACCAGTTCAATTTTGCAATCATCATAAGGATAGCAGCCAATAATATGGATTTTATAAAAATGGAAGATAATATTAACAAATCTTGAACATGAAGTATGATATCGGTGTAAATTGAACTGGTCTCATTAGCTAAGTTGGTTAAGCGGTTACCCCGGATAGGTAGAGGTCCTGGGTTCGAGTCCCAGATGCGACTGAAATCTTTTTAATTTCTGTTGTTTTTTTCGGTTTCGTGGTTCATTTGGGATGTGTTAATATTATCTTCTTCAATGATTAAATTATATACGTTTCGTGAATGACGTTGTTTATCTGCGACAGTGATGATTTCTGGCGCGTTTCAATGCTTTCTATTTCTGTGCTACCCACCTTCAGCCATCCGGAGTTTCAATGATATGAGCTTTTAAAAAATACGATGAAATACAATAAAAAAGGAGTTGATGATTTTTAACCCGACGTGTTTGGCTTAAACTCCTAATTCTTTATAGTATGGCTTGTCAATAACTGACAATCCACCTGTTCAATCTTCAATGGCTCTCTCTGTCTATCTACATTATATTGCCTCATTGACGATATACTTGATCTAGAGGATATACAGATATCACATCAAATGCCTCATCATTATAAATGAAATCTGCCCTAGCTCCATTTGTTCAGCACTTGCATTATAAATATAATATTGTAACATGTAAAACTAAACTCCTCAATCAAATATTGAGGTTGGTAAAGCAGTAGAACATTCATTATATCGAGATGAAAGTTCAACAATACTCCAATTGAAATAATTTGGTCAGGGGTTCTGATCGAATAATTAGACCAAATAATTTATTCACAGTTGTAAAAAAGTACGCATTATTGGCTGAAGAAATAGATACATTTACGGAAGTATTTTTACTGTAAAAATGACTCTAGAACTCTTGACCCTTTGATGCACTTTAGACTATTCTTCTAGGGTTCCACCCTTCGTCTCTTTCTTGTTGTACCATTCCCCTTAATCTTATAAATAATGTGTCCCTTTGGGGATCGTGACCCCTACTCCATATTCCCTGGTGATCAAGGATCTAATTAACATAGCGAAGCTAGCCGTTGGTATCTACCTAAAGAATTAATAGAAAAATTTGAAACTTTTCGTAGTCCGCGACATTGTAAATAATTCTATGTATTTGTAGCTGTAAATAATTGTTAAATCTCAAATAACCTTCTAATAAATACATTAAATTTTAAACAGTAACCGCAATATCATGCAATGTGCGGTATTTTCTAATATTGTGTCCTGTGCGTGCAAAGTCATATCTTCTCAAGTGAAAACTTTGAAATTTGACGTTTTAATCTGGATTAACCTACCGGATAAGTATGTTTCTGTATCTGTTTGTATCAAATAATACAAACTCTACCAAGTAGTATTTGTACAGAGCCCTTGAGGTGATTTTTCACAAAAACGGCGCTGTACAAGTCATCCAAGTATTATTATTATGGAGATTCTATCCTATTATTTCTGTTAAATATCGTTTTCTTTTTACTTCACAGTTCCCGTCATCTGTCTCCTGCCCTTTTTTTCCTCCATTAAAACAACGCGATGCAATATTCATCAGTATTCCAACGAGCGACTGTCAGAATCTCTTGCCAATTCAATGCATCTCCCTCGATGAAAAAATTTACAAATAATTTCTCAGATAACATTTTGGACTACACGTCCATTGACGAACATCTCCCACAACTCAGATGTGTGTACAGTGAACATATTTGTATTGGAAACCATCCAACTGTCGTCTCATCCCGTCGTATAACATGTTGTAGTACATGAGACGCGGATGTCAGAACCCAGCATATTCTAATTCCTGCGGATTATATTCTAAAAATAATACAGCTTTGTTTATTCTGCACGCACATTTTGGCTATATGTTGCGTAGTCGGTTTCAAATTAGCTCTGGCTTCTGGCGAAACATGTGTTTACAAGAATTGATCATCAGATGTATGCAAAATTTTTGCAGAAACGCTGACGCAACCTTTGCAATGCTTAGGTATATCCTGTTCCTCGTTCATTTTTACTACGGTCACATTCAGGGCTGGATTAACTATTAATAAACATATTTAGGTTATTGTGATAGGGTTGAAATTGCTCTGTCGCGCCGACCGCTTCTCGCTAATTACACAAAAAATCGCCAAAAATCATATTTTATAAAAAAACAAACTCGCATAAATGGGTCTTCAAAAATGAATATAGCAAGCATAGTATCGATAAAGCAGACAAAGTGTGTCCCAGTGGAAACTTCCAAATAGTGTCATGAAATTTGCACATTTTAATTTATATGTCAATTCAACTTTCAACTTCATTTTTCTGGCAGCATCGCCATTTCCATCATGAACAATGCTTTGAACTACCCACTTATATATAATAATATTTGGATGGTTTTTCTATCCCCGTTTTTGTGAAAAATCACCCCAGGGGCGCTGTACAAATGTTGCTGTTATAAAATAATACAAATCTCCTAATTTTTACTGCATATTTTTCAATTTATAGTTCGCACGATGGGAAGGTACAACTAGTAGCTATTTTACACAAATTAACAATTTTCACAAAAACGTTGTAATAGAGGTTTTCAAAAATAAAATAATTTAGTAGACGTAGGTACCATCATAAATTTGCATTATTTTCCATCTCTCTGTAAGTTTTGGTTCATTTCGTAAACAAAATGTATGAACTTTGATTTAGATGTACTCGTATACATAATTATATGATAAAGGTGTTCATTCGGCCCTGGTAACATTTTGGTAATGAAAGTGTAAGCAAGCCTTTTGCCAAGAGACCGGTTATAAATTGTTTGAATAAAAAATCAGACGACGTCATCAGTGGGCTAATGTGCAATAATAATTATAGCATACTTCACATCATGGTTCTGAAAAACTAACTTGATCTTTATCCTTGCATTTTCACATCAATTGCCAATAATTTGTCGCATGTTTTAATTATATTACCGACCTTATACTTTTGATAAATGGTCGGATCAGATTAATTTCAAGGCTATCATGATCATCATTATTAGTTTTAATCATTTATACTCGGGCTACTTCAAATACAAAAAGGCTAGAATGATTCCAGAATGCATTGCTCCGACGATTCACCAAAAGTCCCTGCTTCGTCAGGAACAGCATAATTAACACGGGCTCGCAAATTCCTCCACTCCGAAATTTCTCCAATCTCGGCCGCTGAACCCCTAATACTGACCCCCTCCATCTCCGCCCAGATTCCATCTTATACCCTCCATTACCTTAGTGTGCGAGCTTAGATATAATATTGCCATCGGCAAGTGCCGCTAGATTATAAAACACAGTTTACAATTCTTTGAAATAAAAATAAATAAAATCACTACAGTAGCAAGAGGCAGCCCGCTCACCGGGTAGAGAAGATTATATCCACATTTATGCACCTCTAACCACAGTTGACACGGGAAGAGGGGGAAATGTTCCCTGGCACTATACACAAAAAAAATTATAATACGATATACAGGGTGCAGCAGCATAACTTCCTTTTTTCAAAACTTAATGAAACCAATTGTATGAATCAGATTTTTTTTTATTTGTTTTTTATAATGTAGGCATATACCTAAAGTTTGTTTTACTTAGTTTTTGAAGATCAAATCAGGTAGGTGACGTCCTTCATTCTTCATACACTGAGTAAATCGATTTCTGGCGTTTGCCATGACTCTTGCCAGCATATCAGGAATTATCCTGACAATTTCTTCCTGGATGTTGTTGGTCTTCAAATCTTGTAGGGTCCTTGGACGGTTCACATAAACACGGGATTTCAAAAAACCCCATAGAAAAAAATCACATGGGGACAAATCGGGAGAGCGGGTCGGCCACTCCAAATCGCCCTAATTGAGATGAGGCGCTCTGGGAAGTGTTCCCTCAAAACAGCCATCGATGCTCTTGCAGTGTGTGCCGTTGCACCGTCTCGTTGGAGCCAAGTGTCCCTTAAGTCCGACTCATCTATCCGTGGGAAAAAAAATCCTGTAACATGTTTACATACCGGTCTGAATTCACTGGTCACTGTTACTTCATTTTCCTCAAAGAACCAGGGAAAAATATTTCCACTTGAGGAAATTGCACACCACACTTTGACTTTAGGTGAATGCAAAAGGCCTTTGATGCAATTCTCGAGGATAGTTGTCAGACTAGTAGCGCATTTATTTTTTGTTGGGTGGGTTGCGATCACAGAACATCCGTTCGAAAAGTAGGCCTGAACGGAAAACGTACGCTCCTCACTGTTCCAACGCATGACAAACTATGTAGGAACAAAACTTTATAGTTCCGCCTCTCGAACGAGACCACTAGCGCTCCACTACAACATCAACCGACCGAATGGCGCGCATTTTAAAAAAGGAAGTTATGCTGCCGCACCCTGTATATATAATTTATATTCAGTTATTATTATAAGTAATAGTCACAAATCTTTTTAAACTCAGATTTGTTATGGAGTTTTTATATAATTGAAGTGAAGCTGGCAGTCTGCTTTCAAATTCTAATACCAACTCTGATATAGATCGTACCCTGATCCAACAATGAGATGTTAAACTGGCAGAGGGAGGATGAAAGGACCCTTCTTCTTGAGTCGCTTCCTAATTGCTGAGGATCGTGACCCCCACTCCAATCTCCCTCGTGTCAACTCGGAGAGCCGTGGACACCGACGTTCCGGGCGCATTTTGAATTCAGAGCAAAAGAAATCATTTGTGACCGTAATAACATTTCTGGCCTTTGCATTAATATTCAAATATTGCTTGATAATTGCTCGCATTTGTCTGGGTCATGCGTCGCACTCCCCCTAGCGTCAGGACGGAGTTACTTGTAATGGCCAGCCAAAATATAGCAGGTATCTCGAAATTTAAATTAAAATGTTCCGAAATTATTTGTTTACGTACATAGTCATATAGTTCATGAACATAAACCGTGAATCAACGTTTATTCCTATCCCTGTTATATAATTCTATGCCTAAATTTGTACTACGTTCTGTTTATGATGTGATAAAAAGATCAGCGCTAGGAACACAGAGCAAATAATACATAGAGATGCCCTAACACGCAAATGGAGAAACCAGATTAAAAGGAACGGGGGGCGAGCTAAACGTGGCACCAATTTAAGTAAAACAGCAGGTAAATAAAAAGGTTAGGCTTATTTACAAAAACCGATTAGTATTTAGTTTGACCCCTTTTATAAATATTTTGTAATTTGCTTATCGCAGTCAAAATCACGCGAAACAAACGTGGACGGCAGCGTACCAAGTTGGTGCCAAAATGGGTGTCACGTGACCTTCGTCTCCAGCCATCGAAATTGTACTTAGGGCAAGTCTTTTAATTCTGACGTCAGTGGTTATGAAAGTTTGATTTGCATTTGTTATGATTACTGATAGGTACATTTTTTTATGTTCCCGTGTGACTTAGAATGTTATCGAATCACCTTTTTAGATTACTTCTTATCGGCGTTATCGTCGAACAAATGTTTTTTTTAAGAAACAATGTATTATGTCAATATATTATTAGTGATGTATGTAGGTCACAGGAATTTGATTCTATGAAGCAGTAAAAACTTTTGAATGATGATCTCTGGCGTTATGAAATTTTCACAGAATGTAGAAATTTCCAACGCAGCTCTTTTCAACTCAACGTCATTTCCACGACGAGCTATGGAGCTTTTCAATTAACTTTCAAAACATGCTACAAGATTTTATTTTCCACATTCAATACGTAAAACTCGTGCGAAACTGGGTACCCAATACTGCCACTAGTAATAATAATAATAATATTAATTCTACAATTTGTATAGCGCCGTTTTACATATATTACTTGCCAGGGTTTATCTTATTATGTACAAACAGATACAGAAACATTCTTACCTGGTAGGTGGACAAGTTTTAGCTAGGGAAGATATGATTTTAATAATAATAATAATAATAATAATAATAGTTGGATTACTTCTATAGCGCCGTTTTAGTGGGAAAATCACCTCAAGGGCGCAAAGGATTTTGCCCGCACAGGACACAGTATTAGAAAACACTGCACATTGCATGATATTGCAGTTACTGTTTATATCCTATTTGTCATTCATATTATATTTATTAGAAGGTTATTGGCAAAAGTGGAGTTGTATTTATTTGAAGCTTGCTGATGTGTGTCCAGACTTGCTCGGTTTTTTTTTTAAATAAACTTAAGAAGTTGTAAATTTAAAGAAATGCTTTGTGACGGCTATTACTATCTCTAAACAAAGAAACATTATTAATTGATAAACTAAAGTTCTTTAAAACTTAAGACAAGATTTTTGTGCATAGTGCAAAGGGTAACAATTATTATTTTTATAAACAATAATTATTAATCTAAAACACTCATCCAAATTGAAAAAACCTTCCGAGCAAAGATAAATGTCGCCGGCGGGACTCGAACCCGCACCCTTCTAATATCCGGTCAGATGCTCTACCGTTGAGCTACGTCGGCTTATCGCAAAACCCGCCAAGTTAATCAATATATACTAGTGTTCCATTCAATAATTACTGTTTTTATTATATTTTCACCTGTAAACAACCAACTTTATTAGTATGAGAGAGGCTTGTAACGGCTAAATCCCTCAAATAGATGGCGTCGAGACAAATTATGTCTACATTTTATTGGTGAAAATTGCTTTTGACTTGTCAAATATTTATTAATTGATAAACTAAAGTTCTTTAAAACTTAAGACAAGATTTTTGTGCATAGTGCAAAGGGTAACAATTATTATTTTTATAAACAATAATTATTAATCTAAAACACTCATCCAAAATTGAAAAAACCTTCCGAGCAAAGATAAATGTCGCCGGCAGGACTCGAACCCGCACCCTTCTAATGTCCGGTCAGATGCTCTACCGTTGAGCTACGTCGGCTTATCGCAAACCCGCCAAGTTATTCAATATATACTAGTGTTCCATTCAATTTTTTCAATTTGCGGGTTCGAGTCCTGCCGGCGACATTTATCTTTGCTCGGAAGGTTTTTTCAATTTGGATGAGTGTTTTAGATTAATAATTATTGTTTATAAAAATAAAAAGAAACATTAATTTGAAAATTTTATTTCATTACAAACATTTGTTTTTTTTTTTTAAATATATCTGAATAATAATGTTCTTAGGTAGATTCTACTCAAACAAACCTTTTTATTTTGAATATGTAATCTTTGGATAACCGGAGTGGTGTATCTACGGGCCAACCTCAATACAACATGGCGGGTTCAATGTTTTTCATACTAATTTTAAAACGTTAAGGTAACAGTTTTGTATATTGGATTTCATACAAACTACTAACTAAACCTTCCCGACACTTATAAGAATAAACTGTGCTATTTTCATCGAAACAGGTCAAGTAGTTTTCGAGGAAATCGAGGACACAGATAAACTTTAATTTTTAATATATATAAATAGTAAGAGCTGTGAGTGTTTTGAATTTAGTACTGGAAAACAGAAAATGATTGAAAAAAGCTAAAAAATTCTATCCCGGTTTAACAGAAATTTTCGACAATATTTATTTACATTTACTGTAGGTACTTATTACTTATTTTCATCGATGGTATGCGAATATTGAAAGTAAGCAAAAGAGAAGTCGAAGAGGGATTATTGATTAATTGGAAATAATGATAGTATTATTACGCCACACGATAAACATAATGCTTTTAAAGAGAAAAATATTTACATATAACGTATTTTTTAAATTTACATTGGCATTGGATGTATAGCAGTGAGTCATGGAACTGGCAGATGAAGGATGAAAGTAGATTGAATGCTGTAGAAATGAGATCTCTGCGTCGAATGTGTGGTAAAACCATGTATGATTTTGTGTAAAATATACATTCGTAATTAGAGTAAGGCTGATGTAAGTGTAATGAGTAAGATTGAGAAAGGGACGCCTAGATGGTTTAGGCATGTAGAGCGAATGAACGAATATATGACGCGAATGTGAATGGAAGAAGAAGAAGCCGAGGACGTCCTAGGAAGACATGGCACGATCGAGTGAATCGAATACTTGAGTCGGGCCATGTCAGGAGTCGGAATAACAGAAGAGAATGTATGAAGTGAATGAAGCAATAAGTGTATGCTAAGATCGAGTTGTTTCGCGGTCTGTCCTCTCTGCCTACATCTGCGGGGACACGGCGTTATGGATAGTTAGTAGTTGTTAGTTAAATTGTCTTAGATTTATCAAAACCAAAATTTAAAAGCAAAGAAAAATAATTTCAATCCTTTTCCAGTACCATTTAAAAATAAAATTATTAAAAATTTTATAATCTGCTTTAAAAAAAACACATTAAAATTAGAGTTTATAAAAAAATTAAACTACGATTTATTTTAGTTTTTTGGAAAATTTCTTCACCGCATTTAAAATAAAACCTTCAAAGTATTTTTTGACGATAATCTCTTAAAAAATATATGTCTGTCGTGTGGCGTAATAATATTGTCACTATTTCGAATGAATCTATAATCACTCTGCCCCTTAAGACAGTGCAGAGACATCTAGCGAGTTAAAGTCATACTTTTGTTCTTAGAATAATTTAGTCTTGATAAATTGATAGTATGAATATATGACACCTACCATATAATAAATATGGTAAGCTGAATATTATTTTCAGGCTTTTTTCCTTTTCAGCGAATTTTTTAAAATTACAATTTCCCTTGCATCTCTATGAATTATTTGCTATGTGGTTATAATCAATAATGATCATTTAATGGGACACAATCCTCACAGACTGAACGCAGTACTACCTAGTCGCCACTGAACAGAAAATTTCTAGAAGTGTGATCAATATCGATTTTGAAAGAAACCCGTTAGGCCCCTTGTAGGACGATACAATTGATTATCTGTTTAAGAAAGACTCTCTGTATTTGAAAGTGTTTTATCAGTTTCACCAGAAGTAAGGAAATATTGGGCTTACACGGGACACACGGAAACGCCTACAACGCACTTCTGTCGGTTTGTCTCTTCAGTGCTAGTCACGAATCAACCGACATCTAGACAGTGATTCAATTTGCATTGAATTGGATGTGATCGCTTTCAGAATAACCGGAAACACGCTCCGTAATGTTGATGGATGAATGGGAGGCTCTATAGGAGTAGACTACAGGTAGGCCGGATGATCCGGTGTAGCAAGTTGCCAGTGCCGCCGGAAGTAGCGGAGGCGGAACGGCAGGTGATCTGATCTATTATTGGCAACTTGCCTGCTACTCGTATAGGTTCCAGGGGCGTACCGTAGTTTTTTTTTTAATTACTAATCTTTATTAATCTATGTTTGTGAGAGGTGGTTTCTGATCCAAAATGAAGAAAATAAAAATTTCCACTCTTTTAATGAAAATTTCTTCCGAACGGTCTTTGAGAATGAATTCCCTGAAAATGGATCATACAGAAGTAAAATAAACATTATCTTGCCAATCTAATTGTGCATGAAGCCATTTTAATATATATTTATTTATGTATACTATACATATTTTTTTACAGTAATTATAACCAATAATAAACATATATTATAATAAAGTTAAATAGTAACACGATATTAAACTTTTTTAACATTAAATTGAATATTATTTATATTAGGGCATAGGTTATTTAAGGGGATCCACATCTTAAAATTCGAACGAAATCACGCACTCCTTATGCAGGTGGCGAAAAGGTTGAAATTCCCGTTTAAAAAAGAAACATCACCGAAATCCGTATTTTATTTTGTGAAGCTCAGGTATAATTATTAAAATATTTTTCTGTCATATTCTAAGAAACTTAATTTGCCACATGAACCATACGACAATATCGGAAAAGGAGTTCGTAAGTAGGAGATTTTGATAGTTTATTTTTATTTAGGCTTATAAAAATACTCACTCATATGTCTTGTTAAACGGAAGGTCAAGGTGTGTTCTACTTACAGTACCTACAATAATTAAATCATCTATGATATTTCTAAGCCATCAAATTTTCAATCCAAAAACTCATGATTTTGCATTACTTCTCTTTGGATCGCCTTAATAGTGGAATCATTTTCCCAGCGGTATTACCAATGGTAGGTTAGGTTAGTTCTGCATCTAGGAACAATAAAACTCTTTCGAAATTGTCAGGAACAAAAAAATTACCTTTTTGTATTATATCCGGAATACAGATATGGCCATTCAGAAGGTTATGCGTTGTTATCAGCAAATCGGTTTTCCTTCTGTCGGTGAGGCTATTGATAGCCAGCATACCAGACAGGGAGGCTGGGGGATATTACCAGAGATAGTACCCGAAGTCTCTAAGATATAAATGTCTCGAAAACTCCTTTGGTACTTTCTAATATTCTTTGAGTTTTAAAGATTTCGATGGGCTTGACATTTATGAAGAATGCCAGATACTGAGAATCATAATAAGCTAATGTGTACTCCAGTGGAAACGCCTCGGAGGCAGATCATTTCTGGAGAGAATAGCCTAAGTTTAATCGGGTTTGTGGAAGACCAGAAATTGGCAAAAGAGGCAAAGGGGGTCAAGAAGTGACATGACAGGAATAAGGAGCAAGAAGGCAACTCCGCAGCCGAGCAGTTAAGATCCTCGGCTTCGAGTCCAGAGCATGCGGATTCAAATCCCGCGGTACACAAATGTATTTATCAAGTATTAATTACCCTGGTAAAATACCATGGCGTTGACGAGGAGCTTGTCATACAGGGTGACTGATACATGTTGCGACATATTTACGCCTTTCCCAATTTTGTTTCAAGTACCAGTCACTCTGTAAAAACATGTTATACCCGTTCCGTTTCATTGTGCAAGTGACGCTTGACGGATGACGCGTGACGTCATTCGGAATGCGCCGGAAATTCACTGTTTTCATTGCTTGCTTTTGTTTATTTTGGCGGGTAATCACAACTGTGAACCTGCCGCTGAGAGCTCAGCTATAACGCCTCTTTCTGTTTCCTGCGTCGTTTATAGAAAAGAGGGAGAGGCTACAAAGGAGCTGTCAACAGTATGCCTTTTAGTGTTACCATTGTTTATTCCTCACTGGTATCGCCATGGTATTTTCTCTCCCTTTCAATGTTTCTCATTTGTTATAGTCGGAATTCCGAAGAAATTATTTTAAAAATTACACCCAAATAATTAGCGTATTTTTAATCTTGACTATTTATCCCACAATAGCTGTTAATATGTAACTACGGGTGGGTAAGTCCTGCCGATGTGAGCTCCAACCTATCTTTCTATTATGCGCGTCAAGCTTAAGTGCCGTGCGCCATAAAATTACATTTTTTAAAACAGTTTTAATCACAGAGCAAATAATATCTGGAGTTGCCCTCACATGCAAGGGAACGAAACCAAAATAAGAGGGCCGGGGCGAGCTAGGCGTGCCGCTAATTTAAACAGCTACTAAGTTAAAAGGTTCGGCTTGTTTACAAACACCGAATATTTAGTTTGACACTTTTCATAAGTGTTTTGTAATTTGCAAAGTCAATTTGGGTTAAGTCAAAATAATGCGAAACAATCGTAGACGGCAGTGCACCAAAGCTGGTGCCAAAATGGGTGTCTGTCAATTCTGACGTCAGTGGTTTTATTTTATTTTTTAGTTTCGAAAAGCATCCAAGGATGATATTTTTCAAACAAATTAGCTAACTATCATTAAATTAGGTAGGTACCAATTTTTTTCTCATATAATCTTTTTCCCCTTTTGGGTTGGGGACTCGCACACTCCCGTCTATTGCAGGCATAGCCTTTCCCCGCACAGCCTTTGAAATTTCTTTCGCCAAGCCTGCCTGGGGCGGTCCACTGTACGTCGTTCCTCTGGAAATACATAATTTAAAAAAAAAATTAAATATAGCATCAGGTTTGTCATATTTGGATCTGTAAGAAGCCTTCTACATTTCAAAGATTTTAATCAAGTACTTTGTAAATTATTATAAAGGATACCATGCCACTTATATATATATATATATATATATATTTATCAGCACTCCATTACTCCATGCTGATACCAACCCTGATGTATGGCAGTAAGAGGAATGATAAAAGTAGACAGAATGCTGTAGAAATGAGATCTCTGAGACAAATGTGTGTAAAACCATGTATGATCGTGTGAGAAATGTTGAGATTCGTAAATAATGCAAGGCTGATGTAAGCGTAGTGAGCAAGATTAAGAAAGCGACGCTTAGATGGTTTGGGCATGTAGAGCGAATGAACGAAGAGTGAAGTGTAAGGAGAATATATGACGCGAATGTGAATGGAAGAAGAAGCCGGGGACGCCCGAGGAAGACATGGCACGATCAAGTGAATCAAATACTCGAGTCGGGTCATGTCAGAAGTCGGAATAACAGAAGAGAATATATGAGGCGTTGTATGAATGTGAATGAATCAAGAAGTGTATGCCAAGATCGAGTTGTTTGGCGGTCCGTCCTCTCTGCCTACCCCTGCGGGGATACGGCGTGATGGTTAGTTACTTAGTTATATATTTTTTTTAAATTCAAATTAATGAAAATATCAATCGAGAAATTCTTCTCTTAAATCTAGTTCGGAGTTGTTCTTTCTCAAGTGTGATTCTAATTACTGATTATCTGTAATTACACAGATGTTGACGAGACGGATATTACATAAGAATACATTTATAATCACACAGCGATGCATCTTTAATTTCATCTGTTTCGGCAAGTGGAATCTTCTCAAAGAATTGGCAATGTTAATTCAATGAACATAATTTAGCAATTAATACGTTGTGCCTGTATTTTGCACGAATATTTTTTGCCGATCCCGGATGTTTTAACTAATTAACTAACTAGGCACACAACTTCTCGCTTCATTCACATGCATACATGGTCTCGCACATTGTACTCTTCTGCTATACCGACTATATACATGACCTGACTCAATTATTTAATTATGTTTAATTATGCCTTCCTCGGGTGTACCTAACTTCTTCTTCCATTTACTTGTATATTCTCCTGATATTGCTTTCTCAGTCTATCCGCTCTAAATATGTAATAATAATCAAACCCTTTAAGCAACTTAAAAATAGGCCTCGAGGAAAATAATTTCCCTCCAGGCTTATGTCATCTTTGAGGATGCTGTGTGGGGGGTCTTTTAGAGGATATGAAGTAGTGAACTTGGGTCTTGAAGTGACCCATGTTTTTTGAGGGAGTAAACACAGAGGCCGGCAGATCATTCCAACGCCGAGCTGTTGAATGCAAGAACGAGTCGTGGAAGCAACCCGTTCTCATGTGACAAATGTCAACCTTGTGAAAATATTGGGCGCGCGTTTGGCGTGTTTCCCGACTATGCATTTATTTGTATTTTTTTAAAAATCATATTTGTAATGTAAATAAAAATATAAAACAAAACATTTAAAAAAAACCTTTTTTCGGGTCGACGTTTTAAATTATGTACGGCAAATTTGTGTTCCATCGTAAATTGATCGTTTTTAATTTAATTTAAAGTCCACCATAATGCTTATTTTAATTTTTTTTTTACTTCACCGTTAGCCCCCAAATAATTATTAAAGGTGCCTCTAAAATCGCGACAAATCAAATATTTTAATGGCCTATATTTCAGAATGTAAAACAAAAATAAATAAATTACTTCTAATCCGTACTAGATATTTACTATACTTTTTGATGAAAAAAAATATCATTATGTTTAGAGTATTTTGACCTCAAATCAAAAATTAAGTTTTGTATGAAGCAGGCCGCCCAGGCGTTCCTCTTAAGATAGGCGAATCTATCAAAAGGATCGCCTTTTTCTGCACAGTCTGAGTCAAGGGTTTTTTTTTTCCAGATATTTTGGGACTCCCGTCCGAAAATTCTACAGTGGGACGCACTTGCGATTTGTACAGTGTCAGCAGTTGTGTACTATTATTCTTAGTTAAATCATTTTTTATTGTTAGATACTGTCTGCATTAATATTATACTGGCAGTAAAACGTTGTCGGTAGGCAGCAGGTATGTCTAACAATTATTTCTATTGTGTTGTGCATTTTTTCTGTATAAATTTTAACGATTTTACAATATTTTCATAGCAAGTTACTTTTGCGAAGTATTTTTTGCGCTTGGCAACATCGTAACTCTAATTTTTCCATCAATGTTTAAACTTCCTCTGTCAGAGCATAATTACCACTAATAATTATTATTTGATTCGGCGAAGAATGTCTGTGCAACATTGAATGTTGATTGGATGCCATTGTGTTTAACAATGGGGAAATATTATTGGGATTAAAATTCATGCATCATATATAGATGCATTCATTGTATACGTTACTTGTTGCACGTCATCATTATGTACGATACCATCACGGAAGGTTATGCGTTGTATTTAAACAATTACTATATTTAATTAGTAAGAGGTATCTAGTTTCAAAATTAGATTAGCAATTTCAACAAAACAGGTTTTGTAAGTCTTGTCTTAAGCAAAAAATCTGTTTATTTTAAAATGATAATAATAATAATAATTGGATGATTTGTGTGGCACCGTTTTTGTGAAAAATCACCCCAAGGGTGCTGTACAAATGTTACTTGCTAGGGTTTATTTTATTATCTACAGATACAGAAACATGCTTACCTGCACCTGGCAGGTCACTCCAGATTAACACGTTATTATAAAGTTTTATTTTGGGAAGGCATGATTTTGAACACACAGGACACAATATTAGAAAACACTGCACTCTACATGATATTGCAGTTACTATTTTATTATTTTTTCTTATTATATACGATTATTGCATACATCCTCAACAATTATTAATAAAATATTTGTCTAGAGTATAAGTATCAGTGAATGTGAGGTGTATTTTGTGTATTCGCTTTTGTTGCAAATTATTTGGAATGGTACTTGCACGATGTTATTGCTGAATTTGTTCGTGAGACAAATTAATTATTTAGTTGTTGTATTTCGTGTAGGTTATATATTATGTCTAAGTACCCACTGTGATGTGTTTTGCACCTTTTTTATTTTTTTATATGAATACCGCACAAGAGTCCCAACTGCTCCCAACCGTCTGGAGCCATTGAGACTATTGCATTCCTAATTGGGGAATGTTGTGAGGCAGAAGGTATTGGGGAGGGGAAGGAGAAGGGGAAGAGGAAGGTAGGGAAATACCTGGCTATTCAGATCTGGTCACCAAACACGTCTAAAAGCCATTTCAAGCAACGTTTCAATTCTGAATGGTGGTCTTTCACCAGGGCGATATTCAGAGTATCTTCTACTCTTCAATGTTCGCAAATACACTATTATTTTAAATGAATTAATTGTGAAACAACACAAATTAATTAAATAAAATTTACCTGCGCACGCCGGGATTTGAACCCGCGACCTTCGGATTCGTAGTCGAGAGCCTTACCCCTCGACCATGGAGGCCGTCACCTGTGTCACTATTGTAATTTGAATTTTTTTAACAAAATATCTAAAAACCCGTACAGGGCATATACAATATAATTAATAAATAAATAAATTAGTAGGTTAGTGTCTCAGGACGAGTTGGTTTGTTGCCACATAAACCCTCGCCGGTGAACTCTTGCTTCCAGAAATGTCGAACAGCTGTTCATCACGGGCTATGAAGCTTGAAAATAAACTTAAAAAATTAGGTTAGTGAGCGTTGAAGCTCTGGCGAAGCCGGGTAGTAACCATTTGTTAATATAATAATTAGTTTTACACCAATAAGCACCTACATAGTTCAAGTTGTTTAATACGTTTTCTTTAATTACTTAATGAAAACAAGTACAACATAATATTTTACATGTCATTGTTCGACCGTACCGGTTTCAGCCTCTTGCGGCAATCTTCATACTGGTTATGCACCTAGGCAAATATACAATGATTTCATTTTGAATAATAATAATAGTTGGATGACTTGTATAGCGTCGTTTTTGTGAAAAATCACCTCAAGGGCGCTGTACAAATATTTCTTAACTAATTATATACAGACAGATACAGAAAAAACATACTTACCTGGCAGGTCGCTTCAGATGAACACACTTTTAGAAAAATTAAATTATAGAGATGATAGTTTTACATGGTTATTTGTTTCTCCTTTTCTATTGATGTTACATTTATTAGATGATCGGTGGCACAAGAAGAGTTGGTATTTATTGAATTATTGGTATTAATTTTAGGAATGGAAAGTATTCATAAAATGAATTTTAGGACTGGAAAATATCTATAAAATTACCTTACACAGCGTAAGAAGCTTTTAATAAATATTAACGTTTTTATTTATTTATTTTTATTTTTATTTTACACTTTGGTTGTTTACAGTGTTGCGGGCTGTGGACGCATTTGCGCACCGATGCGTGAATTTTTAATTATATTTTTATTTTATTTAATGACTTTAGGTAAGTACTAACCGGCCAGCCTAGCTAAGCAATTTACAGGTGAATTTATGGATATATATTAATATATTTATAAACCTCTTTGTAATATTTAATCATTGAGGGTTTTCCATAAAAATAAAGATTCATTAGGTATATCCGAGACACCATCTAGGTTGCAAATATATTCTGGTAAAGAACTTTGCAATCATTCCAAAGATGGCGGCCTGACAGCAATACGGAAAAAATAATTTTGCATATTATTTAAATATTTAATTTGTTATTCTTAAATTGAATTATTAGGTCGATACTAATGACCGAATACAATTAGATCTCAATAGTTTAATTGGTAGAGTGTTGCTCCCGGTATGACTAGAGAATCTGGATTCTATTCCCAGTTTTGACCTTTACCTTTTTTTATTTTTCTGTGTCATATTTCATATTATTAATATTATCTTTTTCAATGATATTACTGAATTTCTGACGTGTTCCGTATCTATTAATAATACTATTACTTACTTCATTATAGGTAATAATAATAATAATAATTGGATGATTTATAACGCGCCGTTTTTGTGAAAAATCGCCTCAAGGGCGCCGTACAAATATTACTTTATATTCTCTATCTAATTATGTACAAACAGATACAGAAAAACATACTTACCTGGTAGGTCGCTTTAGATGAACACAATTTTATTAGAAAATTTTAGCTTAGAGGAGATTAGAAGATTGGTGGCACAAGAGTTCGTGTCTATTTGAAATATTTATAATTTTTATTACTGGTGAATATTTAAGAAATGAAGCTTAAGAAGTTAGATATTGTATTTTTTTTACACATTTAGTTATTTACAGTGTTGCGGGCTGTGGACGCATTTGCACACCGGTGCTTGTAAGTTTATACTTGTTCTAATGTAAGTATGTATATTATATTATTATTTATGCAACGTAGATATTATTATACGGTATAATCAAACGTGGATATGGCACCAAATTTTTACGAATGTAGATAATAAAATTAATCACACTGATAGGGGAAACCCAAATATACGTGGGTGCCTATCTCGTAAATTAATGTGCAAATCAAATAGACTGCCATCAACCGATAATTCCCTATCCTCTCTGATACTAAAAGTTTGCGGAAAAATAAATGATTTTTTTAAGAGGTACGGCCTATTTCATACGAAACTTAATTTTGGATTTGAGGCCAAAATTCCAACCCAAATTGAATGACATTTTTTTCAATTGAAGGTATAGTAAATATCTAGTACGGATTAGAAATATTGTTGTTTTCAATTATTATATATAGGCCATTAAAGGAATTGGTTTTTCGTCATTTAGAGGCATCTTCGAAAATTATTTGCCGGTTAATGGTAATTAAATTAAACAAATAGAAAAACACCTCAAAATGAAAACGTTTTTTGGGTCGATATTTTAAATTATTAACAGCTGTTCTAACGTAATTTAGTTGTTTTTAATTAAAATTGAAGTCAATTAATTGATAAACTAAAGTTCTTAAAAACTTAAGACAAGATTTTTGTGCATAGCGCAAAATTAAATACTTTAGTTTAAATCTCGATAAGCCGACGTAGCTCAATGGTAGAGCATCTGACCGGCAATCAGAAGTGTGCAGGTTCGTGTCCTGTCGGCGACATTTATCTTTGCTCGGAAAGGTTTTTTTCAATTTAGATGAGTGTTTCAGGCTAATAATTATTGTTTATAAAAAAAAAATTAAGTCAATCATAGTGTTATTTTAACGCGTTTTTTAAATTTTACAAATTCATTATATTTTGATAGTACATGGGGTAACGTTTTTTTTAATCACCACTAACCCTAACACATTAATTTATAAAAAAATTATGTAAATTAAATTTATTAATGTTATTAAATTCTGGTATTTTTAGTTTTTATTATTCTGACAGCTTTATCGGCGTTCATGTCCATTTTCAAACTGCGGTTAATCGACAAAGTAAATCCAAAGTCCTCCACACCAACCAACATGGTTCCATGTGAGAGGAACCTAATTGCAAATAGTATTTGTCTTGCTGGAATTTGTGCACTATTCATGAAATTATGACGAACTAACCGTTGAAAACAAAACTATATTTTCATATTATATCTTTTAAAAACCCTTTTTAGACTGTTTTAGATTGAAAATCATCCTTTATCAATTCAGCGGCCTTCAGGTGATTTTTCACAAAAACGGCGCTATACAAATCATCCAATTATTATTATTATTATTATTATTATTAATATCATCGAAATCCATACTGATTTTTGGCAATTTACGAATTTTCGTAAATTTTAGCGAGACGAACGTATGCAATTATTTACGTAAATATCAAATTTGCTAGATGATAAATTTGCCACTATCGCCGGAACTAATTCCAAGCACTTTTTGCGGCTTACCAAGACTTAAGCTGCCAATTAGCAAGTTTAAATTTTACCAAGAATTTACGTACTCGGCAAGGATAAGGACTGACTGATACCGGCCTAAAGTGATCTGCAATTTTAATTAAAACAAAATAACTTTGTATACATCACTTTATTAATGTACATACCTGAAGATGTGAGCATCGCTCACGAAACATGTTGTAATATTGTATATTAATAAAGTGATGTATACAAAGTTATTTTGTTTTAATTAAAATACATAATGACATCACAAAGTGAAAACCTTCTAGAAGAAGAATTCTTCTTCGAAAAAATGATCTGCAATGTCGTAGTCTCTACAATACATCCGACTACATCCTCTCAATGTATTCACATCTTACACATTCTGTGACACTCCTTGTTCCGGGAACAGTATGACCTCGTCGATGCAGTGATGTACTTCTACATGATGTATACACCTATACTTTTACTATAGATCCTTCTTATTCAGGAATCGAACCAAAATTCGCTGATTCATCAATTGATCTTTCATCTATTGCCTGTAGTTTGAAATATTCATCAGTCAAGACTCTTCTGAAATTACTCACATTTCATGCGCCGAAAAGAGGGATGTTATTAACCATTACCAAAATGCGTGTTTTATTTTTTGTGAAAGCCTAAGCGTAAATATGTTTAAAAAAATTATTTCATAAAAAAAAAACTTATTTTTCCACAATAAACAATAAAACAAAAAAAAGGTTCATAAGAAGGAGATTGTGCACTTTAAACAATTTTTTAGGTTTATAATTTATTTTTTCAGTTCTTCTAAAAAGACTCGGCTAAACGAAAGGCCAAGGTGTGTTCTACTTGTAGTACGCAATTAAATCATCTATAATATTTCTAAGCCATCAAATTTTTTTACCAAAAACACATAATTTTCCATTTCATCGCCTTAATCGATTGTTGCTGCAGTGAAAAGATACTTTTTATTGCTTTCTAATATTTGTAATTTGTATTTATGAAAGAAGCCAATCAATTGCGAGCATAATTGATTAATTGAAGCCTTATGTAATGGAAGAATGCAATTTGTCGTGCAGCTTTTCTAACTCACAAAATGCATTTCTACATTCCGCTTATTTCAGCCTTTGAGGACAGTTTTTAAATATTGGTTTATACAAACAATTTCATAAAGTACTAGATTTATTTAAACTATTTCTGAAAAAAATTCTATAGTCTAACCTCAATACAGCATGGCGGCTTCAATGTTTTTAATACTAATTTTATAGCAACAGTTTTTCATATTGGATTTCATTCAAACTACTCTCTTAACCTTCTCGGCACTAATGAGAACAAACTGTGTTATTTTCAGCGAAACCGGTAGAGTAATTTTCGAGAAAATCGAGGACACACAGTGATTATATATAAAGATATGATTGGTGATTCACTTTTTCGAAGAAATCTAAATGCTGGTTACAAAATATCTGTTCTTGTGGAATTTAGCAAAGAAATAAGTTAGTGGAGAACCTAATCCGATAGTGACGTAAAAGTAAGTTCTTAATAATTTTCGGGAGACTTCAAAGATGTATTTAATTCGGTAGATTCGATAAAAAAGCGATGTTTAGTTAATATGGCGTGAAATATTATCTGTGCCAAAATCAGTAACGCATTTAACGTATTATGTAACTAATCGATTTAGGCGTATTTACCATCTTGTTTTCTTATCAAACAGCTGATAAATATTAAACATGGACATTTCGAGACTTTAAAGGTAACTAAAGATGAAAATGGTGTTGCCAGCTGAAATAATTGGGTTAACCTAACAAACAAAGATCTGCAAATTTCGAGATCAAAGAATTAGCGTTACTTGAACTCGCCTTACGTGTTCATGTAAAAAAAATTAAATATCATTAGATTTTTTATTTTTCCACGAACTTTGCGTTTTTTTTTTAATTATTACTTTTATTACTATTTATAATTGACAACTAATTTTACACGACTGATTCGTAGTATTCTGCTGTGCTATAAACTAACCAATATTTAATCCTTTGATTTTATTGTTTAAGCGAAATTCCCTCACCAAACACAAGAAACTCGTTTCTTTGTAATGAGGAATACCTATTTTATCTTTAATTTGCTACGCCGTGTTAGTCACGTAATATACATACATAGTATTCATTAATTACATAGTATACATAGTATTTGTTAATTTAAATTTTATTTATTAATGTCATTTTTAAGTTCTGCAAGTATTTTAGTTTTTTTTATTTATTTATTATTGTGGCAGCTATTTCGGCGTTAAGGCCTTTAACTCCGTACGCTATTTTGTCTAAGGGAATGCTAATGAGTATGTGTACCATTGAACGATAAGCTGATAATGTATGGGACCAAGGATGAGTTGACTTTGGATTTATTGTTGTGGGAGTCAATAAAATCGTATAAGTAAGTCGTCGCAATGTGGATTAACAACAGTTTCAAATTGACCTTGAACGTCGAAACAGCTGTCACAATAATAAAAACTAAAATTCTCGCAGAACTTAATAATAACATTATTAAATTCGGTTTACATTAAATTTCTAAAATGATTAAATGAAGTTTGAATTAGACACAAAATAATTCATTATATAAATTGAAAATACACTTTGTATATACCACTTTACTTAAAATATATAAATATTTCTACATGTTTCGATAGCAATGCTATCATCTTTAGGAATAAATTAATACAATAATCAGTATTCATTTATTCCTGAAGATGATAGCATTGCTATCGAAACATGTAGAAATATTTATATATTTTAAGTAAAGTGGTATATACAAAGTGTATTTTCAATTTATATAATTAATAATGATGCCACAAAGTTACCAATCATTTGAAGAAATTACAAAATAATTAATTTATTCGTACTTTAAAAAATATATATATTCATATTAAATAAACAAACAAAAAAATACAAGTATACAATGTATATGAAATGTAGGTAATCTATTTTAAAACAATGGGAAAAAAATTGTAGGATTTTAACAAGGCGATAAAACGAGCAGCGCTAATCGGCAATTTACTCAGAGGTAGTGAAATACCCCTGCGATGTCCCCTACAGAACGCGGGCCTCAGCTTGCATAGTATATTTTGGCATTACCCCGAGCCAGTCTGACACGTAATAGCACATCCACTCCCATACAGTCATGTACATAATATTATGAATACACACATTCAACACACTACACACCTCTACACAGTACATGACAATCTATTAACATTTAACATGAACATGTGTTCTCAGTATGCGAAATAATGCTCTGCCGCTTCTTATCAGTCACTCTGCGCATCGACGTCTGCGCATACGTTCTCGAATACACCGATATCGGTCTGAGGAAACATTCAGTCGAAATATAATACACTTAAGTGTGTATCTTTTTTGTTACTAATTAAAGTGTGTTTTAATTTTTTTAGCAGGTAGTCTAAATAGAGTGCGCTTAAGTGTATAGCTACCTTTATTTAAATTAATTAAAGTGTTTGGTCGTAAAAAAATATTTTTCACTTGTTGAAATACGTGTGTACCTAGTACCTACCCCTGTCGAAAAAATATTGTTATGCTTAAATGTGTGGTTTCCTAATAATAAGAAATCAAATTGTGAAACCCTCCGTATTCACGATTATTGCTCGATGGCGAATTATGCAAAATGATATTCTGTGAAGGAAGTAAAAAATAATGATTATTTTTTATATAAATGACAATAAAGTATTAATTTTTTAATTGCTTCCTGTTTACGTTTAGTTGAATAATTCAGATTGTGACAAAAATAAAGTAAAAAAAAAGTTTGTTTGTGCTACTTATAAATAAAGTGGTATGATTAAAAAACATTGGTTTATTTATTTATTTGGGACTGGACCGATTTTACTGTTCTACGGGCATCTTCAGCTCAAACAATTGGAGGGATGAAATTGGTCCTAATAAATAAGTAGTACGAAGTATTAATTTTTAAAATAACATTGCAATTAATATTTATATTTAAAAAAAAAATCAAATTAAACCTGACTCAAATAAATCAAAAAACAGGAGTTATCCAGAATCTTGAAAAGAACTGAGTACGAGTTTATCAGTTTTTAAATAAAACCTTGTGCGCCCCAGTACAGCATAGTGAGGAGGACTAAGAAAAACATTGCAATTCGTCTTTTTAGATTTGTATATTTTTATGAATGAAATGACTAAAAAGAAATGTGTTTAAAAATTTATATTAAGATTTTAATTTTCCATAACATCAATGTTTCATTTAAAGTAATTTTGTGTGTGAAGTGAAATAATATTACGATTTTATCATTTTTTTTAAACCAGTTAAAAAAACATTGAGTTGGTACCTAGAATTTTTGAACGGGATTTTTCCATCGAGTAATGTTTATTTGTAAAGGCCATTTCAAGTGTGCATTGTTTCTCGGTATTCCAAAGGTGATGCTTTTTACATAGAAACCTGTTCTACGTTTCCCAATATTTTATCGTGCAATAATTCGGTTTATTCATAAACAATTTATAGTTTCTAGCGGTTGTCTCCCAACCTCAGGTAACTAACTATAACTGATAAAGAATGCATAATTGTTTTCTTTCTTTGAAAGTGTTTTAATTTTTTTAATACAGGAAATAACATGCAGTGTTCAGAGATTAGTGTTTATGTTATCAGTGAGAATTTAGTGCGATAAATATTTTTATAATATCTCATTGTAAAACATGTGCAAGTGAGTGAACGAATACATCGAAGTGCACAGATGAATTCATGGGTAATTGTGAGTATTAATTCGATTATGATTTTTATTAAAAACCATTGTTGAATTCAATCAGACATCCTTCATTTTGGCACCTTCTTGTCTGTTGTGAGGAGAATTACAGTTTTTTTTACACGCTTTGCACTGTAAAGTACGGAATAGCTCCACCTTATTCGATTCGTGCATTCTTGATCAGCAATACGTAATTGACCGTTTTAAATCATTCAACGTCATCAGCTATCGGAAGGTTGTAGGAACCAAAGAACATACGAGTATATCCGTTATAGTGTAACCTTACTTGTATGCATTAATAGTATCTAACATCAACTAAATCGATTTTACCGATAATACACCAATATTTTTAAAAACCCGTCCAAATCAGAATGGGGGGGGAATAAAATCATATAAATAAGTAGTCACAATGTGGATTAACCGTATTTTGATATTGGCCTTGAACGACGAAACAGCTGTCACAATAATAAAAACTTAATAATAACATCATTAAATTTGATTTTATTTTAAATACTGCGTATGTTAGTTTTACAATAATATTTTCTATTTCATATTCCGTGTGTATTCCAACAAACAATTAATTTCATTATTTAAAAGCATTATTTACTAAAAGTATTTTTTCGGATATATTTATATTTGCGCCATCTGTGAGCACGTATTTCTTTTCTTTTAGCCTTAATAACGCCATAAAAAGATACTTTTATACTCGACTTTCTTCAAAAACGTGACCCGCTTGGATGGAGTTTGGCCATCGCTGACCTGCTTCAGGGTTGTGGAAACAAATGATTGTTCCTCGTCAATCAGAACCAATTGCCTTAAATAGTAACCATCGAGTGGCAAGATAACAGAGATGAGAGAACAGACATGGGGACAAAGGCACCTCGGGAGACACTGCAATTGAATTGAGATGGAGAGAAGACCATTCGATCTCTTAGTACTCAGTACTCAGTCCTGGCAACGTTGTAGCATGATTCATCGACAATCCTACCTACTATTTTCATTCGGAATATCGTATCAATTAGTAATCTAGAATCTTGGCTGTTTGCTATTAATTTAATATTTTTAGATACTACTGGTAAACAAGTTACCCAACTCACATAAATGATAGCATTTTGCATTCACGCGAGAAGGTTAATGGAAATTTGTCATCGCTGAGTGTTTATTTTCTTATCAATCTGCCTATCCACGTATAATCTTTTTAATTAAGGTATTTCCCCTCCTTCCTCCCTTCTCCTTCCCGTCCCCAATACCTTCAGCCTCACAACATTCCCAATTGGGGATGCCATAGTCTCACTGGCTCCAGACGGTTGGGAGCAGTTGGAACTCTTGTGCGGTATTCATATAAAAAATAAAATTGCTGTTCGTCTCAATAACTTTAGAAACACACATATATAATACACTGCTTAGGTAGATATAGATTCATACATGAAATTGTCGATCTATCGATAAAACCGTTGACAGTAAAAAAAAATAATGTAAATTACTTTTCCATTTACAGTACAAGATTTCTTATTTTAACATACGCCACATTTGAAAAGATAGATACCCATACAAAAAAAGTTATTTAAATAGTAAAAATACATCTACTCTTTTAGAAATTTCATTCCATAGCACCATTCCTCTCGTATCCTCTGGTATCCTGTGCTAGATTATATGTTCTGCATGTGGTATCTTGAACAAGTCGTGGCGACGACTACGGCTAAAGTTTTCAGGAATGGGGCCGTGTTTGTGGGGGCACTATTATCGGAGCTACGACAAACGTACCTATTACAATAAGACATGCACGATTGCATCATATAAAGGGTTATCATTAATAATGTTTTTAAAATGATTTATACATGATATGTAAGCAGGGGTGAGTTATTGACCTTCGAACTACATATTGAAATATGCGAATATGTTTCTAGATACCGTTATGGAAAGCTTTGTTTTCTATCAATCTATTCAAGTTATTAACATTTTGCCTTATTAGCGTTTTGCGGCTCTCGATGAAGCCGAATCTCTTGAATTAATAATTCAAATACCTTCTCTAAGCATAATGTTGCCATGATTGTTTATGGAAATACCCTTGGGGCCCTGTTTAATATCCCAACAGGCAACAATAGACAATCTGCCGCAGTATGTACCCACTATTGCATTGTTCCTACGAACAATCATAATTCCTACTGTACCTGGCCATGCTGCATCGATCCTTGTTGCAATTATTGTTCAATGACTGCAATTATAACTGTAGTGTAATTTGCAAGTAGATTTTGCGAGAATTTTGCACTTGGGTGGAATGGTGAATACGTGATTTAGTTTTATGATAATATTCTGAATTTGTCTTTATCTCTGCCAGCTGATGCATTTCCTCCCTCCTACTCTCTTGGGTCTTTTTTAGACCCGGGTCATCAATAAAAACACTCTTGTGCACAGAGTTTGTGAAACTACAGCGCTCCCGATATTGCGAAGTTTGGAATTTGCATGCATTTAGGGAAGAGGAAGTATGATTTTTACGGAGTACGTTACTTTTCAGTTCTAGTTTCCAAATGTAGCCCCCCTTATTAAAAAAGGATATTTTTACATAAGATAGTTTAAATATTTGTGTTTCACCAGAACGACATCAAGAATGTCTTCCGCTCTAGAAGGAAGTCGAGATTTTGAAAATGTGCTAACCTGAATATTACAAAAGAAACCAATTTTTATAACTCTGTTTGGTTCTCAACCTTGGATTTTGGGATGTCTAACCCCCAAAGGAACCCAAAGTCCTCTGTAATTTTTTAGTTTTATATTTTATTTTTAATCAAATCTGCTACTATTATATTTAAAAAAAAAATCTGCTAGGTTTTTTATTATTACAGATGTTTCGACTTCCGAAGGCATTTTCAAAATGGTGGAGAAGTCACTTACAGTCGATCTATTTATAATATTTTTGTTTGGATACTTGTAATGAAAATCTGAATGTCGTTATTATTTTCTGAGTAAATTGTCGAGTTTTATTAACAATTATTAATTACCCTGTAAAGTTTTCCTGGTGAAAATATTATATTGTTAAAATTTTTCTACAGGTCATTGATTTGTGTTTCCAAATTAATTTGGGAGGGGATGGGATTTTTCTGGAATAATTGTACTAGTATTATGGTCTATAATTGAACTCGGCTTGAACATATCTAGGAGAGGCAAAAGAATTATATTCGTTTGTACATTTATTAAATTCGCTTTAGGATTACTAGATTTTTTTTTCGTAAATATTGTGAAGCCTCCTTGTTTAGAAAATATGGCATGGAAAACATGTCGATAAAGGTGGTTTTGAGTACGTAAATTTTGGCAATGATTTTTTTTCGTCATGAACCCGATATGTTTTATTATGTTAATGCATTTAAACTGGTCGGAAATAAGTAAATTGTCAAAACTGTAGGGGATTTAAATGTTGGTGTAACTGTAAAAAAAATGATATTCAATAATGTAGTTTTGGCGAAGCCGGGTAATAAAATTAGTATTATTCTTCTTCGTATGGTGAACGAGAGTCGGCGGAGGTCATAGTGGGATGCTGAGGTTATTCAGCTAATCGACGGCATCGGGAGTCACTTGGTTCAGCACAGATGTGCCATACGGAAACTGATGAAGGGGACATTCTTCCACGACGTGTTCTGTTGTTTGAACGTGTCCACATTCACAAAGTTCGGAATCCTTTAGGCCCCATGCATCATATACGCTTAACGGTTGTGGTTTCATGAGGTCCACGTCTTCCGAGGGAGAGATAATCCTGTCAATTTAATAATAGGGTCTGCAGCAAGTTGCTTGTTTTTCACGTTCGAGGTCTGCCATTGAGTTCTCCACGAGTCTTCAGGGGAGTAAAATTAGTATTTTTATGTTATTGAAATTATTCATTATAATTTCCGTTTGCACTAATATTATGTATGAGTGCGTGTTCACGTTGTGGTAAAATGAATAACAGTATTGAAATCATACACCGCACAGCCAACCTATAAAATAGCCGCTTTTCCCTTGACCCCGTTGGTCGATAGGATTTATCCGCCGTCATGCTTCTTTTGTCACGTTACTACAATGCACTAGTACCAACAGTTTTTTTTTATTTCCCGGATAGCGTAGGAAAATACTTACACTTATGATTTATTGATAAAATATGGTGAAGTTTTTTCTTATCGTTTTAACAATTGGAAATATTGTACATAATAGTTAGGAAGGTACTCTCAGTATCGCCCTAGTGAGAGTACACCACTCATTATTGAAAGTATGTATTGTTTGAAATGACAGATGAGGTCAGTGACCAGATATGAGTAACTGGGTACTATGGGCATGTAGAGCGAATGAACGAAGAAATGAGTGTAAGGAGAATATATGACGCGAATGTGAATGGAAGAAGAAGCCGGGGACGTCAGAGGAAGCCTTTTTACGATCAAGTGAATGAAATAATTGAGTCGAGCCATGTCAGAAGTCGGAATAACAGAAGAGAATGTATGAGATGTTGTATGAAAGTGAATGAAGCAAGAAGTGTATGTCAAGATCGAGTTATTCGGCGGTCTGTCCTCTCTGCCTACCCCTGCGGAGAAACGGCATGATGGTTAGTTAGTTAGTTAGGTACTAATCTCTTTCTTCTTCTTAATCTTCACTTCCCCTATTTCTCGCAGCCCCGGAATCCGTGGAACTTGTTCCATGTTAATTCAGTACACGAATGAATTTTCACACTTTAAACTGATATAAAGTTTTTAAAAGTACGAATAAAAAGGAGAAAAAATCTAACCTAATTTAATTATTTTTTTTTGTTTATAAAGTACCCTTTTTCTTCAATAGATTTGTAGTCACTTTGTGGCGTCATTATCAATACATTAATAAGAAACATTGTTTGCACCACTTTTTTAATATATAAATATCAACACGTTTCGAAAGCAAAGCTTTCCTCATCAGGATAACTATTATACTATATTATATATTTTTATTAATTTATTAAGAACTTCGTTTACACCACTGTTTTTAGTATACGAATATCTACATATTTCAGAAGCAAAGACTCCCTCATCAGGATAAACAACATACTAAAAAAATAATGACAAATATCGTATTCAATAAATCGACAAATTATTAATTATATTAGTAATGACGCCACAAAATAATTACACATCTTTTGTATAAATCTGTTTTATTTATAATTTTTTTTTATCTTACTTTTAATGAATTTACATCACGTTTTAAAATTCTGCTGATTCATATGTGTTTTAATTTATCCGGTCACCAGTGGAACTATGGAATGTTGTAAGGCTAAATTCAGAGTTGAGAGGAAGGCAATGGGGAATAGGAAGAGCGGGAAGTACCTGGCAATTCACATGTATTTACTAATCACTACCATGACCTTTCAAGGAATGTTTCGGTTCATGTTGCTATTCCATCACCAGGTCCAAGTTGAGAGTATCGTCATTCGAATTCAGAACTAAACTTAAAACACATCTTTTCAGACAATCGTATCCATAAATTGAAGAAATTCACCTGTAAATTGCTTAGCTAGGCTAGCCGGTTAGTACTCACCTAAAGTCATTAAATAAATAAATAAAATAAAACAATAAAATTAAATTAAAAATTCACGCATCGGTGCGCAAATGCGTCCACAGCCCGCAACACTGTAAATAACTAAAGTGTAAAATAATTTTTTAAAAAAACGTTAATATTTATTAAAAGCTTCTTACGCTTTTTAAGGTAATTTTATAGATACTTTCCAGTCCTAAAATTAATACCAATAATTCAATAAATACCACCTCTTCTTGTGCCACCAATCATCTAATAAATGTAACATCAATAGAAAAGGAGAAACAAATAACCATGTAAAACTATCATCTCTATAAATATTTTTTTCTAAAACTGTGCTCATCTGAAGCGACCTGCCAGGTAAGTATGTTTTTCTGTATCTGTTTGTACATAATTAGTTAAGAAATATTTGTACAGCGCCCTTGAGGTGATTTTTCACAAAAACGGCGCTATACAAATCATCCAACTATTATTATTATTATGATTATCTATAAAATGAGGTGCAAATATACAATAGTACAAATATTATTTTAATTTATTTTTTCCTCAACAGATTTTGACCCGAAGTAGCTAATTCAAGTGTATTTTCGGTTGTCTTTCGACTACCGTATTAATCCTGCAATCATTTATAATATTCTTTAATTAATCTGAAAGTTTCGTCAATAAATCCCAACCGTATCCAAAGGGCTTACGGCTTTAAACGGCTTTACAACGTCTCATTTGTATATTTAAACCAACCATAAGATATGCATAAAACGTCATTAACTTTTCCTCGTGACCATTAGGCAGATTTACGGGCACTTTGGTAATAAAATCAGCATAATGTTTGGCTCTGGCATGCTAAAGGTTAGAGTCAGAGTGTCTTCCTATGTCGCTGTTATCGTTACTCTGCCTATCTTCAAGGTGGGTTGATTTGAGATTTATGTATTGTTCAATGGTGGAATTTAAAAAATTCTGGCGTTATTGCATCATTAATAAAGCATGTTCTGACTGTATCGTGTAGTATATTACTACCTAGCTTCCGTGTGCACTAAGACCTTAAGCCCGTTAATAATAATAATAATAATAATTGGATGATTTGTGTAGCGCCGTTTTTGTGAAAAATCACCTCAAGGGCGCTGTACAAATATTTATTAACTAACTAATGAGACTATACTCGTACATCCAGACTTGAAAAAAAACATTACAATAAAACAGGGTTCGAAAATATCGTGATATTTATATAAATACAAAAATATCGGAAATACACATATCAAAAGGCTATATTATTTAAAGAAAATAGATGGTAAAAATAACGGCTTTACAATTTTACTGAAGCGATAATTATAATATATGTATTTTTTTTAAATAACTCCAAAGTTATTCTAATTATAAACAACTGTAAAATCTACAGTAAAGTTGGGCCGTACATTTATAGATTACAACAATAATAATTTCATTGTTACCCAAATAACTATCATAAAGTATTTGTGTTCCAATTAGCCACAATCATAGGGTGACCATATTTTTGTTAACAAAAAGTGGTGAGTAAATATTAATAGGTAAATAATAATATGTAAATAATAATCATTAAATAGTAATACATGAATTAAAAAAAAAAAGAAAATAATAATTCGTAAAAATAAGCATTTAATAATACATATATAATAATAAGTAAATAGTAATAAGTTAATAATAATAGGTAATTACTTTGACAGTAGCCCAGTCCCTTTAATAAAGTTCACCATGATTGTCATTGGGTGTTTAGCGATGTCTGCTGGATCCAAGATGTGGCTTTCCAGTTTAACGCACCTATCTGCAGGGGCGTGCAGTCCATAATGTAATTTATTTAATATCAACGGTATAAATATACAATTAAAAAATAATTGCATGTCACAGTTAACTATACAACCATAAGAATATGGCACAAATAATTTAAAAAAGTAACTATTAAATGTGGCATTAGGTCGTACAATGATATCAAAAAGTATATAAAGAATAAAAGTTCATCGATATGCTCGTGATGCCATCTCAGCCACCGACTGGTCAAATCTTCATCTTCATCGATATCATATCTCAAATTCAAGGCTGTCAATATTATCCTCCATTTTTAATCCCATATTATTCTGTTGTTTTTTCGGTTTCATGTTTCATTTAGGTTATGTTAATATTATCTTCTTCACCGATTAAATATTACAATGAGGTTTTTAAACTTCAATAAAATAATTAAAAATTAATATATTACTCTGTAACACTAAGATATTTAAAATGAACATTTTTGAAAAACCACAAAGCTCACATTTTTTAAATAAATAAATACGCGTCCTTTCACATCCTGTTAGATAGTTAAAGAACCCCATTGGGTATACATATACAATACAATATGTCTCAAATCTTTCAGCTCACCTCAAACAGTGTAATTCTGACTTCACGCTGATATTATACAAAAAATGTTTTCGATGTCAACGTAGATTTCAGGACAATCAATAAATGCTCTATTTTATGGCATACACCTTAATAATCTTCCATTTCATAAGTATATCGGAGTTTCTTTCTCCACTGTTTATGAAACTAAAATAGCACCATCATTATCGTTAATCAAATCGATTCGTTAACCCACATCTCTAAAAGTTGGAAGATAGGAATACATTCCCCATGGCCTTATTCTTAAATTGTTAGTCAGTTGAGTGAAAAATTCCGATCTATTTTTAAACATTCCAACCATGTTTGTTCAATTGCTCCACATGGCTGGCGTGTAATAATGATGGCCCGACTTTTGATTGAATACATTATTGCTATTGAACTAAGCAAAATCAAAATGATTTTTTAGACGCTCATCCAGGCAAGCCTTTTCTATACACAAATTCTCTTTGTGTAATTAATAAGACGAACTTTGTTCACACCACTGTTTTTAGTATATAAATATCTACATGTTTCACAAGCAAAGCTTCCCTCATCAGTATAAATAATATACTAAAAAGTGATGACAAGTTTGGTAAAATAATAAACAAATATAAACAAAAATTAACAATAAGTGATGAAATAATTAATGAAAAACGTTAAAAAATATTTTTTTAAAAAATTTAAAAAATTAATCATTTTTAATACAAATAAAACAAGAAAATAACGATGCCTAAAAAATTTAATAATAATAGTTGTTATTATTAAAATTTAAATTGATATAAATTTATAATATTCTAAATATAATTATTAATGTGAAAATAAATTTAAGTGATATATATTATAAAAAAATATTTGATTATTAATAATATTTTGTTCACGATTTTGTACACTTTTTATAATTTCTAAAATTTAAAATTTATCTTTCGTAAGTAAAATTTTTAAATCTTTATTTATGTCAAAAGAATGATTTGTTTCCGAAACATGGTTGGTAAATTTTTAATTTATTATTTGTATTAAAAGCTGGTTGGATAGTATTTAGGATGTCTTTTGTTTATAAATTTAGAATATTAATATTTATAAATTTAGAATATTAATATTTATAAATTTAGAATATTAATATTTAAAAATATTTTTTTTCTTCACTGTATACTATGTCAATTGTTTTGAAATTTGTATTTGTTATTGTTTATTTATATTAATCTCTGATTCAGGAAGTGGTAGGGCTGGTGGCTACTATTGTATCGATTTATGTAATTTTGCTGACCATGTGTAGATTGATTTGAATGATATATATTTTGTAGGCAAGTAGAGAATGACGAATAATTCATAGTTTCGAATCGATCGTTCACCCAATAATGTCAGTAGCATTCTCTGAGAGGTCTGAATTGTCTATTTGTAAAGGGAAATACGGAAGTAGTAAACTTCTCTCTCAAAATAAATCATATTGATTGAGTGCACTGTGTATTTGTGTAGCCGTTTGGGAATACTAATTCTCTCCTAAATAACAATCAATGCGATGATTAATGAAGATTGTGCTCGCTGCAATCAGTTCACGGTTCATGACTCCTCATGAAATGAATACCAGAGCAAAGCAACCAGACAAGCTAAATATACCTAAGTTCAATACTACTTTTATTATTGTATTGGTGGATTGTAATATGAAATGGGACGTACAAATTTCCAACCTCTGTAAGCGACTTCGAGCCATTGTAGGAAGACTCCACAAGATAAAATTATACGTGCCTATAAAAACTATGAAACTAATTTATTTGTCTCTAGCAGAATCGACTATAAGGTATGGTATAACTTCTTGGGGACACTCCTGTAAGACCAACATAAAACATTTACAGCTGATTCAAAATGCCATGGTAAAATTGCTAGTAAGTAAAACAGTTTTTAAGCAAAGGCGAGACATTGATATCATGTACAAATCAATTAATGTATTACCTGTTCGTGGTCTTTTGTGGCATAAAATTCTACTGCAACATATATCTGAAAGTCCGTATAAGGCAGTGGTGGATCATGTACACAATACACGTTTCACACAAAATATAGGAATGATAGTGCCAATATTTCAAAATAAATATGGTCAACGAACCCTTGAATACATTGTACCATTTATATTTAACAAATTGCCGTACGAATTTAAAACAATTGTCCTATGATGAAATTCTCACTGATGTTAAAGTGTTGGCTTTTGGAAAGTAACCTTGTGTATTGATGGTAACAAATATGACGGTCTCCATGGTTGTATAGCTCCTAGATATCTGGTGTACTTACTGTTACGGTGTTACTATTATATTTAAGTCTATCCTCATTGTAACCAACCTCTGTACTGCTGTTTTATGTATATATCTTTTAAATTTTTATTTCTTAATCTATTTAATACTTACAGATGCTTTGATATTTCTGATATTTACGTAATAGTTATATTTTTGTAATATGAATGTTTTATAATGTTGATATTTTTAAAAGTATTGATGTTTTTATAATATTGATATTTTTATAATATTGATACTTTTATAATATTGGTACTTTTATAATTTTGATATTTTTATGATATTGACATTTTTATAATATTATTTAAATCGGTGTTATAAGATTGGACTCTAGTATCTCAATAACAAATCTGTAATGCTTTTACCATTATTTTTTCTCTTTAATTTTTTTTTTCTCAACTTATGTACAGCACAAGATGCATGCGCCTAAATATAATAATTTTTGCCCTACATTTGTATGATGATTGTAATTTATTGTTGTATTATATTATATTGTTGAAATAAACTCCTGCTGACAAGCTACTTGCAGTGGCTTAGCGGGTATAAGTTCCCACTGTATATAATTAATATTATACAATAAAAAAAATAAATAAAAAAAAAGACAAAGAACCTCTGAATTTTTAGCTGTAAAATTATACAACAAACTTCCACAAATAATTCAATCAATAATTGCCTTAAGTCCAGCAAAACTTGGCTTAAGGAATTAACAGAAGAAGAACTGACTAGCATTCTTAAAAAAACGCCATAGAAATTACTGGAAATACGAGTACCCTACCCAAACCTTGAAGTTGAAATATAAGTGTCGCTGAAAGCCCTTTATTCAAAACCTAGTTCGCCTCAGTACAGGATCTCTTAGTGAGGAGGACTGTGAAAAAACTCTATAATGTATATATATATATATTTTTTTTTTAAATATTTATACCTTACCTTATAATGTCAAAATTATATAAAAATTAATAAAAAAGGGTTAATGTCCAATTCTATTGGATTGGTATACTGCCTGAACTCTTGAAAAATAAACTGCAGTAAGAATGTTTCCCTTTTACATCGTAAATTTTCTTGCCTCTTATGGCAATATAGTTCTTGTAGAGCTCTAGCCTCCTTGATGGGTATAATCCATTTGTTTTTGTTCCCATCAATCCTTTTCTCCTAGCCTCTCTGTCGGTTAGTAAGTTCTCTATGAAGCTCTGTCTTGGTCTGTCATTGTCATGATGGTCCTTTCTTCCTTTTCAGAGATGACTCTCACTCTGCTAGTATTGGGGGTTTGATGGGTCTGTGAATATATGTCTTGGTCCTGTGTCTCCACGTTCTTTCTTGTAATATTTTATCTGAGGCTTTCGGATTATCCTAAGGAGGCTCTTTTCGATCAAGAATATACGTTGTTACTATTGGAGTCATATTGACATATTGATATAACCCATCATGTCTGTATCATATTATGAGATGACTGGTCTGACAATGGTGTTATAAATACGTATGTATTTAATACACTATTGTTTTGCACTGTTATTGCTAAGCATATAAGATCTTTATTATTAAGTATTACTCAGTTGACAGATTTCACAGCGGTTCTGAACACAAATTGGACATTATTTTTATACGAAAGTCATTTGGCCAATATGTATGATTTATGCATTTTGTTCTACGAGTTATTTTATAACCACGAATGGAACTAACTTAGCTAAGGACATTGTATTATTTCATATTCGTAAAAAGCATTTACTTTATAGCCTGCCATAATTTTAATGTACACGCATAAATTTCTTTTGAACCACGTCAATATAATATAATAATCGTCCGGTTTCGGAAGTACTCTTCTTTCGTTAGGACTATATGACATGGTAATGTAGCAATTGACACTGGTTTTTCAGTTATATTCTGTTCCACCCTTCCTTCGTCAGGGCTATGTTAAGATACGTCTTAATAAAGTCCTGACGTAGGAAGGGCACTTCCGAAACCGGTCGATTATTATATTATTCATTATTACTTATTACATTTACACAGATTTTTTTTTTTACTAAATGGAACAGAATATAACTAAATAGCCAGTGTCAATTGCTAAATGACCATGTCGTGATGTCTGGATGAATTGTACCTCTTTTGGAATACAGCAAAAAGTTCCATTCATTGAACGTTAGTTTCCAAGTAATATAGTGTTATCTTTCTAAATCGTTCACAAAACAACGGTTGAAATAACAACCACCTACGTGATAGCTTATTTAGACGGTAGCCGTTAACAATGTTGTTTTGAATCACTGTTGTACATATTTCATTCACACGGGAAGGTATGCAATGCACCGCCGAGAACACTGCTGTAATAAATGTTTGCATTACTTGGTATTTGATTGGTTATTTAACAGAACTCGACGGAACCAACCTAATTCCTGCAAAAGCTACCCTTCGCCATGTTGAACGCCAAACAATTTATAATAATAATACTTGGACGATTTATATAGCGCAGTTTTTGTGAAAAATCACCTCAAGGGCGCTTATAGTATAATATCATATCGATACCTCTCTTTAAAATTGTTATTTCACCCACTTGCTATTTTCACTGTTTAAATAGTTTTAAAAGTTCAGCACAGGTGAATTCCTAGTGTGGAGGACATTATATGTACTGTACTTATTACCTATAGTTTTTTTTTTCAATTCACGAGCAAAAGTTTTCAACCATCTATCAATATTTCAAGTACATTAGCGGAAATTTCTAAAAACGGTTTGTTTGTAGTAGCAAAAATTCGGAAACCGTAAACTGTGGCTCCACGAAAATTACACAGGATTGTCTTTTTTAAGTGTATACTCGCATATTCCTTCATTCCGTTAATAGTACACAACTGCTGACCCTGTACAAATCGCTAGTGCGCCCCGCTTTGAGAATTTGGCAGCCACCTCTGGTCGGGAGCCCCAAAATATCTGACGGATTGCAATCTTTGAAGCACAGACGTCAGTTGGGAATGCTGTCCTTGTTCTACCGGTATTTTAATGGAAGATGCTCTGAGGAACTAGCGTCATTGATCCCTTCACCAGTGCATAGTCGGGAAACACGCCAAACGCGCGCCTAACATTTGCACACGATTGACATTTATCACATGAGAACGGGTCGCTTCTACGACTTGTTCTTGTGTTCAACAGCTCGACTGTGGAATGATCTGCAGGCCCCTGTGTTTCCTCCATCCTACAACATGGATCTCTTCAAGACCCGAGTTCACTCCTTCCTATCCTCTAAAAGACCCTCCACACAGCATCCCGAAAGGTGATATAGGCCTCGAGGGAAATTATTTCCCTCAGGGCCACTGTAAAAAAAGGGTTTTGGAGCTTTGAATTATCAATTCAAATCTCTTGAATAACCATATAAAAAATTAAAGATAATTAAAAAAAATAGTCAGTCGAAGCTGAGTAGTAATTTTTTGTTTTGTATTAATGTTAGTTAAAATCACAAATGTTTTGTGAAGGGGGCTATTTCACAATTTTCTAAATACTCGTACATGTTTCTAAACAGTGAACAACAGTTCACACCATACGAAATACGAATTGAATAGTCGGAAACTTGTGCTGGGTGTTGGGCAAGTCTTTCATTTTAACAATAGTGGCTCTTTTAATAGGTGAAGTTGCGTTTTTTGAAAGGTCTATGGACCAAGCGAGATCAATGGCTACAGATAAAGTATTGTATGTAATATTTTCCTTATGTGGTTATCTTGAGTAATGGTATTTGTCAGGTGTGTTGACATGCTTACATTCTAATTCATAGAGGTCCCTTCTTATGCAGCTGTATCACTTACATTGTTTCATTTGCGTTAACGTATTCAGATGAGATGGGTAGTTTAGTTCCATCTTATCTGAATGATTTGTCGTTTAATTTCTAATGTGATTCTTGAAATGGTTATTGTGGGTTTTTTGAACGACCTATATCGTTTAATCATAAGGTAACAATTGCTATTAAGTGTTTTTAAGTTTCCTATGCAAAGAATTTTATATAGTTTTGTATTCAATTAATAAACAAGTACGTGTTAAAGGTTATCTTTTGTTTATCGGTATAAAAAAATCCAAGAAACCTTCTTTGTAATTAACTAATCACCCTTCCATTTCTCAGTGGAGAACAGACACCATTTGCTTCGTTCATATTTTATGAGTTAACATTAGTAATGTAGTCTCTTGATCGTGATATGTCTTCCAGGGGCGTTCTCGACTAATTTATCCATCTACTTGTGCGATATACACTTTATTTGTTTATCTTTCTTCATCCATCCGCTCTACATGTCCAAATAATATTGTACTTTCCCCGTAACAACAGTTACGATTTGTCTTGTTTTTGTAGCTAATGATGTATTTTTCTCTTGTTTCAGGCCTTTTTAAGGGGTCCACCACAACCCTTGACGGGGTTGGCCAGCGACCGACCCCAGCAGAAAGACCCAAGTCCCTGAGAACCCTGAAGAGCGTGTACGATGGCGGCGGACTCCAGACCAGCCAAGGATCTCAACAGACGACCAACAGCCTCGCTCAATCCTTCCATCCTTCGTACCCTATCACCAACAATTCCCACATCAACTCTAGCAACCTCAGCCAAAGCTATCACGGATCTCAAAACAGCCAAAACAGCCTGAATCAGACTTATAGAAACCAAGGGAATAAGAATTCTAATCACTACAGTGGACACAATAATCAAACCTCGCAAGCTTCTGTAGCTGATCGTGGTTCTAGTAAGACGGAGTTTGAAGATCCTTGGCAGTATAGGACTGGCAGAGAGCCCAAGGATCACGATAGGAAGGAGAGTGGGACGAATCCGACTTCTGGAGGGTTGGAGAGATCGGTTTCTATTCTTAGTCCATTTGATGAACAGGTTTGTGCCAATTCACTTTAGTTTTATTACTAACAACGAAATCTTGGTGCTGTTATGCTGTAACTATTCAAGTTAACTGACGGAATGAAATATTCATATTTAGTTAACGGTTTCCATTGCCAACCTTAACAAAATCACAATATGAATTAACGATAACATATCCGGTAGGATAATGCTAATTTGAATGTTTTATAAATTCCAAACTGTAATTGCCATTTCAACATATATAATCACCATTCATATTTTAAATGTACAATGGATATCAGGAGACCTTTACTTTTTTTTTTAAATAATCCATTCCCAGCTAATCTGTTGTTAACTATTGTTAAACATTACAACGTTCCAACTATTCAAAAAATCTCTCCTAAAAATGTTCTAGTTCATCATCTTAAAAAGGACAAACTGCCTATGACTCCTCATAATAATAATACCAGATATTTTTTATACTTATACCTTACCTTAAAATATCAAAATTATATATAAATTAATAAAAAAAGTTTAATGTCCAATTATATTGGATTGGTATACTGCCTGAACTCTTGAAAAGTAAACTGCAGCAAGAATATTACCCTTTTATAAAATTTCGTAACTTTTCTTGCTTCTTATGGCAATATAGTTCTTGTAGAGCTCTAGACTCCTTGATGTGTATGATCCTTGGGTTTTTGTTCCCAGCAATCCTTTTAAAAAAAAAACTGATGTCTCGTCAATTTCGAAATATGTATTATTTTGTGCGAGCGCAGGCCCTTTTCCGAGGTGTGCCATTATCGTCTTTTGAGATGCTTCGTAGAGATTTTTAGGGAACGGATGGCTTGGACATAGGAAGGAAGAAACAAGATACAAGAATGAGTCATAAAAACGAACCTTTGTCCTCTGGGAATATTGGACGGGCGTTTGACATGTCTACCGAAGATGATGTACCTAGTTTCTAACTTTCCACTTTTCTCGTGTTTTAGGAGGAGTGGGCCAAGATATCAGAGATTATGGCCTCGTTCGGCACCCGTCTGGTCAGGGAAAGCGTCTTCGCCGACGATATGGAGCGAGAATTCCAGCTAATCTGTGGTCTAAGAAAAAGCCCAAGCCCCGCTCCAGAGCAGATGTTCTCAAGGCCAGTTACTGTACCAGCCTGGCTGGCTTCTATTGGACTATCAAACCTCGAGCCAAACCTAGTGGGAAATGGCTATGATGAACTGGATTTCATAGTAAGTTTGGTTGATTTTTGTGATATGTGACATGTGCCATGTGTGAGGCGTCACTGACCTTAGAAAAATACCTTTAATATCGGTCATATTGAGGCCTTCTAAAAACTAGTAAAATATGATATTTTAAGACGCTTATCACCTAAATGACCTTCTACAACTTCGCCATGTATTTAAAATCAATTAAACATTATTTACACAACATTTACATAAATTTACGAGTTCCGATTAATGTTTCACGCGATAAGTGGCTTTTTTAACATCGACCTCGATACAATCACAAAGAGCTTCAGGCGACGGAGTTTTAAGTAGGAACTAGTGCGGAATACAGTACTTACCAGAGATTTTGACGTTTCGACTCATTAAGCGTTACTGCCTTGTCCCGAATCGATAACAAAAGACGGCCAACAAGCAATATTATTGGAAAATATTCAAATAGTTTTGCTTAGCTCGTCGCCGGGAACATTTGTTGTCACTGGTCGGGTGTCGATGGCAGAAAGATGTGCTCTTTTGTTAGGCTCAAATATAAGTCTCTCAAAAAGGCTGTTTCGAATACTGCCAAATCTTGTGTGGTGAGTTTTTTTAAGTGGCCATCGTTTTAATGTTTTGTGTTGTGTAGTTTTTGAGATATTTTTGATTGGTTTATCAGCCACAGGACCGCGTTGTCCTGTCATATTTTTACGATCTTCAGTTTCGTTTGCTCTGGTGTTAAAATTGAATAATATTATAGTAATAAAAGAGAGAAGTTTATAAATATTTTGAAATTCTTGAGCATTAACTTTTCAAAAATTGGTCCTCATTTTGTTTCTGAAGAGTTTTGATTTACATTATTACTTATTATTAATAATTTGCTACCGGTTTCGACATTATCGTGTCCACCAGCGTTCTTAAAACTAACTTAAATTACACAATATCTAATTACTTCTGTACTCGCAAAAAAACATTAAACTGGAGTTCCTTATTATTAAATGACATAATTAATTTCGAAGTGACTTGCTTTTTTTGACTGCTGTTGTAATATGAAAGTATTTTCTGTAGAATGGTGTCATAGAAGATAATGACTTCTCTGAGATGGCAATCGAAGAACCGGAGAAGACCAAGATTCTAGAAGCATCCAAAGCCCTTCCAATGAAGATAGACGAGGTCCTGTCTCTTCCACCTGCTATTGACAACCACAACAACAATATATCTAACAAAGAAGAGAAAGAGATTGATCCAGATGAAGTCAATAAATGGCTAAAATCAATAGGTAAGATTTTTTTTCTGATTTCTTTGATTTGCACATCATTACAATTACCTCTAAACCCCAATCAATCTCAAACCAATCTCTATCTTTACTTACTATTGTTTTGGTACAATGTCGTAAGTGAACGTATTACTAGACCAGAGTATTTGAAAATAAAAAAAACTTTTAGTTTTCTCGGCTAATTCTTCACCATTTTCATATATTTCACTATTTGTCAAAATGATTGTGATCCTGCTGATAAGATTCGTGGGTAATCTTCTTCTGTCTTCTTCTTCTATTATATAAAGATGAATGTCCCGGGCTGGCGGTGTGTTTGTTTTGTATAAAAATCTACAGTTTTATTCCTAGCATGATGAAATTTTACACACATGACCTAAAAAACAAGAGGAAGGTCACTGTCTACATGATATTTTGAAAAGCCACTCCCATCTCCCTTTCTCACCCTCAAAGCCAAATTTTGGTACTTCTTGATGAAATTTTTGCAAACTTGACGTTCAAAATAAAGGAAAATTAGTGGGTAGGGTTAGGGGTTATAAAACTTTACTCCAAACTATTAATAACCCCGGGCAATGCCGGGTACTTCAGCTAGTATAAGAATATTAACAACTATATTGGTACTGTACTAGTACGTTTGAAAAACGCTGTCCATGTAGCAAGGATAGTCAAAAGATACCAACATAAATCACTTCGATAAATTAGGAAGGTCGCTGATTGATAAAGAAACAGCCTTTATTCAAATGGATAGCGTGACGAGATTGTTACTGGTACTCTTTAGTCAACTTACCTCGATATTGAATGTTTTCCTTAATTGAATTATTAAAAAAATAGACAAACAAAAAAACGCTTGTAAAATCATCAACACAATAATTGGACCGTCGATAGAGGCTGGATAATTTGCAGTATCTCTGCCGACTGGATATTCTGGGGCAGTTCTACCTGGTATGACCTTCCTTGGTAGGGCACAACTTAAGGGATAATGATTTTGACGGCCTCCATGGTCGAGGGGTAAAGCTCTTGACTACGAATCTGAAGGTCGCGGGTTCAACTCCCGGCGTGCGCAAGTAAATTTTATTTAATTAATTTGTACTGTTTCACAATTAATTAATTTAAAAATAATACATATTATATTTTTGCGCACGTTCCAGAGTGAAAGATATTCTAAGTATCGCCCTGGTGAAAGACCACCATTCAGAATTAAAACGTTCCTTGAAATGGCCTTTAGCCGTGTTTGGTGACCAGATCTGAATAGCCAGGTATTTCCCCACCTTCCTCCTCCCCTTCTCCTTCCCCTCCCCAATACCTCCAGCCTCACAACATTCTCCAATTGGGGGTGCCATAGTCTTACTGGCTCCAGACGGTTGGGAGCAATTGGGATTCTTGAGCGGTATTCATATAAAAAAAAAAACAAAATTATGGTTAATTTTGGTGTAAAATCCAGTGATGCGTCTCCTCCTCCTTTGGCCAACATTTCGGATAGCCTTGCACTGTCCATCATCAAGGCAGACGTGATGATCACTGCAAAGCAAAACTTTGGTCAAGGAGGATGAAGCGTAACATGGCTTATTACCACTAAAATCAATAATTATAATACTTTGACCGTAAAAATCTTCAACCAAATAGTACAAAATATTCACGTAGATCAGCAAGCTTCGATTGCGAATATAAAAGGTTTATTATATGTATTTTTAAGTTGACTTTATAAATCGTTATTTAAAGGTGAATAAAAAATCTTCTCATCAAAACAACGCGTTCTGTTTGTACCATTGCATTCTCGACATCTGACGTCACGGGTCTCGTCCTTGCGGATTCTGTTTTTAGATTTGTATGAAAATTTACATTTTTCAAATTTGTTTTATATTTTATATTTGTATTTTTTTTTTAGTTTTGGCGAAATTTTTACTTAAATTGAGTGACTTTAAGCTGTTTAATTGTTTCTCGCGATAAAAAAAAAAAAAATTATTGAAAGAAATAAGGTCAAGGGCAAATCAATTGTCAATACCGTAATTAAAACAATATTGTTATTCTTTGAGTTAACGTTTATAAAAATCAGCATCATTTTACTACTTATGTTTAGTTATGTTTTTTATATGAATAGAAAATAAAGTGATGTACGGTAAAGCTCATTCTTATTTTGACACGTGACATTTTAACCTTAAAACCACTCCGATTTCATGCTTGACAGCGGGCTTTGGAAAATTTAAACTTTCCTTTACGTTACAAAGTTATAATTTATATTTTTTTTTAAATGGACTTACGTTCATTATTGCTTGCCACCCCTCGCTAACTGTAATACATTGAATTAATCTACAGGTGTGACCCACTCTCTGATCCACGATAATATGAATAAATTTATCGTGATTGATTTTTCCGGCATTATGCCAACGTTTCGGACAGCCTTACATTGTCCATCATCAGGTCAGATCTTCCCAGGCACGATACCCAAAAATTGCATAATACCCCAAAAACCAATCGCAATAATTCTTTTGGCCGTAAAAATCTCACTTCATATCAGATGAATAATAATTATTAAAATATTACATATATGAACACCTGTTATCGGCTGACGTATTGTCCATCTCACTAGGTGTGATACGCCTGTTTTGAGATGGCAATTTATATGGATGCTTGTTCAGCTACGATATGTAGATGACAAATAGATTAATAGATTACAATTTTTTAATAGTGTACTAATTTAAAGGCATAAAAGAATTTAGGATCTGTCAGGTTTATTTGAGGTGATCAATGATCTTACTTTTAAAGTAAATTTTGTTTTGGTTATTTCTGATGTCACTAGGCAGGGAAATGAATAGCTTAATGGCATTGTATTTAAAACTACTTTGTCCATAAGAGGTGACACAAACTGGAATATTAAAAGATTTCACATGTGATTGTCTTAGGGCTCTAGTGCTCGTTCTTTCTTCAAACATATTTTTAAATTGATTTTTGTTTCTTAAAATATAATCAGTACTCGTCCTTAATTGAACTTTAAGAACAACCTTCTTAATTATTTTCTGGATCTTTGCTCCAGAAAATAATTAAAATCCAAAGGCTCCAGGCAAGTATTTGTGGCACTACCCCAACTGATAATCCCATATTACTTCCTATTATGCAATGATTTCTGTACAATGATGAGAGATAACATTATTAAATATTTATTCTCAGGTCTCGACATTTACCAAGACACCTTCAGAAAGCATTTATACGCCGACATGGAGAGAGTCAGGAGAATATGGGAAGTGGAACTCACAGCAGTCTTAGAAATACAAAGAGTTGGACACAGAAGGAGAATCCTGGCCTCAGTCGCCGGGAGACAGAATGGACCTGTGTCTAATTCCAACATAGAAGACATCAAAGCAGATCTCAACAACTTAGTAAGTTCATTACCTTTTATTTTGAACGGTGCTTGGTGGATGGAATTTTTTAAAAATCGATAATTTTTAGACGATATTTGGCATTCTCTTATCTGTAAATCACGTAACGGTGACCTCGTGATTTTTGTATCTGCGTTATTTAGTTCAATTAACTAAGTATTTTCAAATCGCTATATCATTTCTATGATGAGCTAAAAAGCTTTGAAGAATGTGTATATTTAAAAAAAAATAATAATGATCCGTAAGAAAAAAATGTTTAACGTGGATCATTAACTGTTTTTTTTTTGCAATTTTTAGTTCATAAATACACGTATGAATCGGTACACTTTTTAAATGTGATATAAAGTCGTTAAAAGTACGAAAAAACTATCCGGAAAACTTAACCTAACCTCACCTAATTTATGAATTGTTTTATTTTATTATTATTATTATTATTTATTTTATTTTTTAATAAAAAAAGATTAATCAGGTCAGGTTGGATTTGGTTTTCGGGCTAGTTTCTTTTTCTTTTTTTTTGTAGGCACCTACTTTTAATGAATTTGTATTTAATAGAATATTTTTAACTGTATCGATTCATACGTGTGTTGAATTATCGGGGAACCAAATAAACAGATTTTTTAAAGAATCTTGAGAAAATGATTTAAAAAGAAATATCTTCATTGTTATTCTATTTTTTCGGTATTTAGTGTATGATTTTATTTGTTATTTATTTTTTAATCCTTAGATATTGGAAATAATGTCCCTTTGGAAAAAGTCGCCGCTGGAGGTTAGATAGCCTAAAATCACATTGAGCCACTTTCTAACAAAAACCTGAGCACTTGATGTGGTGGGTTGTGGCTGATACTTTCACTAACACTACCTTTTTACTATCACCCCCATTTTGCTTAGTAACACTCATACATAATAGAAACAAAAATAGATATAGCATGGAATTGTGCCGACTGTCGCCCAGCTACGACCAAACTGCACGGACTATCAAAGTGGCTAAGCCAATAAAAGTTACGCGTTTGGTGTGTAGATAGAAACAAAGGCAGGGCACCGCTTTGCCGTGCGTAAAAACGATTTTGCGTTAGGGGATAACAATTTTGGCGACACTCGATCTACACGCGTTTTGATACAAAAAAATTATTGCATGGTTTTTGAGTTTTTCATCGTAATCCCTAATGGTTCATGGCTCATCTTCCCTATCTCTATTATCCATGGTAAGACCATTGGGCTTCGTTCTTCGTAATTTCTTCATCTCCGATAAGCGTGAATATTATTAATAAATTAATAAAAATTACTTTGCAAACACCATCATGTTTCGAAAGCGAAGCTTTCCTCATCAGGACATGCAGAATATAAAAAATAAGTAATCCATATATTCTGTATGCCCTGATGAGGAAAACATCGCTATCGAAACATACTGATATTTAATATATTAAAAAAGTGGTGTTTTAAACGTAATTTTTATTCATTTATTAATGATGATGCCACAAAGTGAATAGCAATCATTTGAGCAAATATTATCATTGTTCGATTATGTTTAAAAAATTAAATTATTATAGACAAATCAGTTTCATTAAACTTTTAGAATCACTTGCACGATGATTTGTTTTCGGGTCAGAAAGAATTTATGAGACATTCATCTTTTATATGACATGTTCTAAACAGAAGTAATTTTTTGATGAGATTGTAACATCGAAATTGGTCACGTGGGCTTGTTTTTTGCTTTTCTAGCGATTTATTTTTTTATGTAGTAAAGATTTAAGCAGCTTTCTTATGCTTTAATGATCGTAGAAATAAAATAAGTGATAAAAATGATCAATTTCGCCATAAAAAGGAATACAAACTAAGATCGTCAATTTCATTTTATGTTTTAAAATGTCGTTAATATTCAAAAGCTGACACGGTGTGGGTTGAATGTTTTTTTTAATCTCGTAAATTTCTTATAGTTAGGTCACTAGCTAAAATCACGAATTTGTATAATTTTTTTTAAATGTTCGTTTATTTTTTCAAAATGATATATAAATATTGTAATACTCTCGTTAAACTGATTGATATCAGTTTGTAAACTTATTCTTAGTAACGGTCTATTTTTAAAATTTATGAAAGGTACATGTATTACCTTTTTTTTAAAAAAAAAAATAATATTACGATAATAAAATTTTAAAAAAGAGATTATAAAATTACAATGAATATCTGAGAAAAAAAGAGATTATAAAATTACAATGAATATCTGAGAAAAAAAAAAAAGATTATAAAATTACAATGAATATCTGAGAAAAAAAGAGATTATAAAATTACAATGAATATCTGAGAAAAAAATAAAGATTATAAAATTACAATGAATATCTGAGAAAAAAAAGATTATAAAATTACAATGAATATCTGAGAAAAAAAAAGATTATAAAATTACAATGAATATCTGAGAAAAAAAAAAGATTATAAAATTACAATGAATATCTGAGAAAAAAAGAGATTATAAAATTACAATGAATATCTGAAAAAAAAAAATTTGTACAAAAAATCTTTTTCACATAACCGTTTTTTCAGCATGCATCTCATTCTCAAAATTTCTTCACATTTTTTTAAATTAAATTTTTGGAACATAATATTTATGTTTTTAATTTACTTGTAACATTTTATTTATTTATTGAAGTAATTATTGTACACATTTCGGTTTCACGCTTTCCCCCATCTATCTAAAAAAATCCATCTTTGACCTTTTTTTTGAAAATAATGCTTCCGTTTCCTTAATCCCAAATTGGAGTGGTGTCAGAGTTTTATTTACGTGTTTTTAAGTGGTGAAAGCTTTTGTAATTAATATTCTATGGTTATAGTTTACGACATTGTGTTGCATTATGTATGTATTACCTTTTTAATGTTATTACTGTGCCAGAGTCCCAGCTGTTCTCTACTTAGTTGGACTGTTGCATCTCTGATTGGGGTTAGTTGTGAGTTGTGATAATGACTTGGGAGGAAAGCTATTTGGATATGATCAGCAAAGACGGTTTATACCTCCGAATTCACAATGTCCATGTACATTTTACAAACTTCCTTTGAAAATATGTTTTTATGCACTTTATTTATTATTTTTCTCAAAAATAAACTGTATTTAGATGTTTTGTTGAAAAAATAATTATACGATTTTCCCTTTATAGTAATAAATTGCATATCGTGTTCTGAAAAATATACATAACACGTGTGGTTAAGTATGACAGAATTCACAGAGTATTAAGTCAGCATTGACAGCAGATACTTTAATAGTACACAACTGCTGACCCTGACGACAAGTCGCAAGTGCGCCCCCCTGTAGAATTTGGCGACCCTTGACTCTGTGCAGCAACGGGCAGTCGGTTTAATAGATTCGCCCATCTTAATAAACAGATTGTAATCTTTGGAGCGCAGACGTCAGGTGGGAATGCTTTCCTTGTTCTACCGTCATTTTAATGGAAGACGCTCTGAGGAACTAGCGTCATTGATCCCTTCGGCACCAGTCGGGAAACACGCCAAAAGTACGCCCAACATTTGCACACGGTTGACATTTGTTACATGAGAACGGGTCGCTTCTACAACTCATTCTTGTATTCAACACTTCGGCTGTGGAAATTATCTGCCGGCCTCTGTGTTTCCTCCCTCCTACAGCATGGGTCTCTTCAAGACCCGAGTTCACTCCTTCCTATCCTCTAAAAGACCCTCCTCACAGAATTCCCAAAAATGATATAGGACTTATATATTATTTATAGTAGAAAGATATCGAACATGGGAAAAATTTAGGGAAACTTTGTTTACGTCAGTCAGTGGTTCAACCACCGGCTATAACGGTTTCGATTCTGAATGTTGTTGTTTCACCAGGACGATACTGAGAGTGTCTTCCGCTCTGGAGATTATTTTGGTTTCAAGCTTATTTCGCGAACTAAATCAATGATGAAGTTTTCACGTTTATTTAAATTTTTCTAGAATTTCAGACAAAGGTGTGATAATTTCCATGGCTCGCATAACGAGATAATTGGCTTTTGAAATGCGCCGAACAGATCGCACCACGCGGGAGGGGTGACACATCTCCGCTGAATGGCACTCTGCGAGGCTGGGAATACTGTACTGTACTCAGTACTGAATGTACCTCTTCCATGCACTTTGTCACCTTTTGTTGGCTGCAGCCATTCATATGTGGCAATTATATCGGGGCGGTGCGACTGTCAAACATTTGCGGTTTTAAAATCTGAGATCGACAACCAATAAATGGGGAGCTGCAAATTTCGCGTTATTTTTTTGTTGTTTAAAAATATACTATTTTTCTATGAAATTCATGTTATTTTGGTGAAATTCGCGTTTTTTTTTGAAAATTGGGTTATTTTTCTACAAAATTTTTATAAAAGTGCATATTTAAAAAATATATATAATTAGTTGATTAAATAAAATAAAAATATGTTTAAACAAAATAAAGAAAATAAATTATTATTATTTTCTTTTTTTAATTTTTGAAATACTCGTAATGATATTACACATAGTTTTCAATTTTAGTCAGCTGCGTCCCATTTTATGGCTATTCAGCTTTCTCAAAATCATAGACAAAAAAAAGGTTTAAAAAATACAAAACTAGATTTTTTTTTTAAATATCACGCGATTATTTACTCGAAAATATCGAATTTTGTGTTATTCGCGTGAAATAGCAAAATTTGCGTAAAAATGATGCTTTTCGCCTAAAATTTCGCGTTACTTTCAACCAAATTGAAAAGCAATTAATTCACATCTCCCTTTTTTTTTTAAATTGCTAAAAATAGTTCTAAGAATTAAGAAGTTAAAATGATTATTTTGCTCCTACTAACACATGAACGAGTCGTAGAAGCGACCCGTTCTCGTGTGATAAATGTCAACCGTGTGCAAACGTTGGGCGTTGAGGAATTTTATCCTCAACTTCCTGGACCCTATTCTTTACTGTTTATTAATTGTGGTAGAAATTTCGCGTTTATTTGCAGTGTTATCTATCAATGTAGATTATAAAAAAAAAAAAATTCTAACTATTTCTGTAAATAAGGTTAATAAAAATTAGCCGAGAGAATTTTTTGAAAACTCTAAATTCACCAAATATAGATTTTTTCATCGTATCTACGAAGAATTATTCCTGTTTATTGAATAAAATACCACAAGTAGAAAATGTTTGATTAAAATTCATTTGTAGCATTTTTAAACATATTCTCATGCTTATTAAAATTAGCTGTCAAATTGTACTCGAATTGTGTCAGAAGCGAAACAAGTCCACAGTGGACTGCTGATCCTGTGAAAAATGTAGAGATTCCCAAATAATGTAAGGCTGATGGAAGCGTTATGAGTAAGATTAAGAAGGGGACGCTTAGATGGTTTATGCATGTCGAGCGAATGAACGAAAGAAGAACTCGGTGATGCCCCAGGAATAAATACATCGCACGGTCAAGTGAATCAAAACTCAGTTCATATCAGAAGACAGAATAACAGAAGAGAATATGTGAATGTGTATGAAGCAGAAATGAATGCCAAGATCGGGTTGTTCGGCGGTCTGTCCTCTCTGCCTACCCCTACGGGGAAATGACGTGATGGTTAGTTAGTTAGTCAAATTGTGGCTTGCTAAATTCTCTACGTTCCACAAAATCATTGAAAAAAATCTTAAAATCAGACTAAAATCAAGATTATTCTTTAAAATAAAGCGGGTAGCTTCCTCAACACTGTCTAAATGAGATGATTTGGTTTGGGTTTGATCTTTGGATTAGCAAATAAAGCTTAATGCTACATACGAATTGATTAATGTCATCAGAAATGGTTTGCGATTACCTCTATTAGCACCTGCAAGTGAGCATCCCTCTGTCGAGTCTTCCACTGGAAGCACCCCCATCCCCTTGCACCTGGCTGCAGCATTATTCCTTTGTCTCCATCGCCTCTCCTTGCCCACCCAGCTTCACACCCCGCTTGCCATCCATAGGTAATTAAAGGAAGCTGTGATTCACTTTCATTCAATACGAAATCCAATCAAATACCAGTAGGGTTACTTCTTTTATGGCCAATCTATGCAGGAATTTATTTTTTGTTTTGTTTTGAATAATAATAATTCTAATTTAGGGTGCCACATTGATTACCTTTAATATTCCAAATAAAATTATTGTGTGTTAATTTTCAATTTGTCACAATCAAACTGAAACATATTTTAAGTTTTGACTGTCAAGTACGAGTACATAATTGTGAAGATTTTAGTCACAATTCTTTAAAACATAATTCCCTTGTCGTAATCGTTTTTTGTTAAAAGCGGCATAAGCAAGAACATATCAAATAATGTTAACTCCTCGTATTATTATATACCTGCAATAGGTTTAAGAGATTTTTTTTAGTTTTTAACCATGTATTCATAAACGTTTATGTATTTGACTGTCATTGAAAATTGATAAATAAAGTTAATGAATAATAACAAATTTATTGAAAAATATGAATTTAAAGTTGTTGCAACCCTAAATCGCTCGCACTGTGAAAAATGAGCGGATTTGCGACGAAAAAATGAGTCTTTTTATGGTGGTAAATAAGCCTTTTCAATGCTGAAAAACAGGCTTTACACAAGGAGGCTTTCACGGGGAGCTTTTGGTAACGGATGCGCGAATGCAAAGTGCTAATGAAAAAGACAGTTTGAATGGCTGCGGTGTATTTGTATTGTATGAACATGTTATTTTTAAGTAATGAGAGGTCTTTTGTATCCTTTGTTTCAATGCATTTTTTAATAGGAACGCGTTGTGTTTGCGAGTTAGTGCAATAATATTTACATGTGTTTTTGTTTCACGAGGAGTGTTGATTTAGCATTCGGGAAATGCGAATGCGTTCTTTAATTACACCCATAATACTATATTTCACTTCATGCTTTGTTGGCAGTACTAGTGCCTAGATAGGTGGGTAATAGGTGGATGTGATCAAGGGGAAAAATATATTATTTTATTTACGATACTAAGATTAAGTAAGCATCCTGGTTGGCATGTATGGTCCTGGTGGGTCGATTTTAAATTTTTTATTATTTAATAATTTGATTGTTTTTTGTCAACAGCAGAAAAATCAACAAAACCAAAAGGCTGAAATCAAAGACATACCTCTCGTCGACCATGCATCTATTCCTTGTCCACAAATTCCAATGCACCCTCCACAAAAATCCCCTTCGATACAGAACCAATCAGTAAATCAAAAACCCGGGGACCAAAACCAAAACACTGGCACATTAAAGAGCAATTCGACCAATTCTGGACCAAGTCTTGTAGTGTCTGGAGGAGAAACGCTCAAGAGAAGTCATAAGAAGAATAGACCTCCACCACCTCCTCCGGCCCGGGGAGCTGATCTTGAAATCAGAGCTCCTTGTGAACTTCTCGTGGGAGTTCCTGGAGCATTGAAGACTCAGTGGAGACATCAGCCATTTGTATTGGTCACCAGCTCCGTCATGTATGTTGCAAATGTGAGTATTGTTTATTTAAAATAATTCCGAATTTCTGCCTGCCTTCTTAAATGCCAATCCAATACTTCGCAGCATTTAAGGTACTGTACTTATTGTCAGCATTGTGCTATTGGAATAGGATTGTATTTGATCAATTTGTTTGTTTATTTTTTTAGTATTTAGGATCTACGGTTGTGAGAGAATTGAGGGGAACAGAATCTACCCAGAAATCCATTCAGAAGTTAAAGAAGACAAACAGTGAACCAAGAGCACTTCCCGATATCATTCTTTCCATTTCTTACAGAGGGGTCAAGTTCCTTAATACAATCACAAAGGTTTGTTATTGAAACTTATTCCATTACTGCAATATAGATCTTATATCTTTACTACTACCGAAATAACCTAGTTCAATGTCCCACCTTATAATCGATAAAAATTAAGTTTTTTTTTTAAATTATGTGTTTTACAGGAGCTGGTTTGCGAGCACGAGATCAGAAACATTCACTGCGCCTGTCAGGATGCGGATGACTTAACTCACTTTGCCTACATTACCAAGGACATCACCAGCAAGAGTCATTACTGCCATGTGTTCTGCGTTGCAACTATGGTGAGATCCTGTTTAATCCCTTATTTCCCTCATTATGTTAAGCTGACGGCAATAATATTATATTTTAATTAAATATTCTCGGATCAATGGACAACTTTGTACTCTCTGAAAATTACGTAATTTCCCTTTTGTAATGTTGATATTTTTTCCACAGGATCAAGCTACTGAGGTCATCCTTACCCTCGGTCAAGCTTTTGAGGTAGCTTATCAAATGGCTCTCAGAGATTTGGCCCCCAAACCAAATCCAAACCCAGCACCGACACAATTGCGTTCCATATCCTCAAACCAAATAACACCGCAGCAGCTATCAAAAACCCCAACTCACGAGAAACCAACGAACGTAATAACCAAAGAGAAAGCTAACCTCCACGGAAGGTCGCACTCGGTGACTGAGATTAAACTCAATGGACACCAGCTGAAGGTAGCTCCCATGACTGTATCCCTTTCTAATGAAGACTTCCAAACTGGAAAGACTGGAGATGTTCAGAGAAGTCCAAGAACTCCTTCGGCAAAGGCTCCCATAGCTGTTGCAGAAGAACTTTAACCTGAAACCCTGTTTGGGGGGTTTGACTTTACTGAACTTTTAAAGAGGTCTATATTAGTTTTCGTTCTGAGATAACATTAAGTCTTGAGACATGTTACCATAGTTACTATTACCCACAATGGTCAAAACACCAAATCGTTGTTTAGTTTCTCTTTTTGTTTTACATGAAAACCCAGAACGCTGTGAGTGTGTAGTTGTGTAGGCGAAGAAAGGCTGGCGATGTTTAATCAATAACCACTGTTATTTTAATTTCCCGTTTTGCTAAACTTTAGTTTCGTATGTTTTCCTCACTTTTGTATGTACAAATATGTGTTAATCAGTCTGAAATGTGAATGAATGGTAAGGAGTAGTAGATAAATAGATTTGTGATGATTGTAAAGCTAAACACATTACGCAGCTCAAACTTTGTATGACTATAAAAATAAAACATATTTACGAAAATAATAATATACATATATAAACTAAAAAACATTTATTCGCTTCAGATCGTGAGACGGTTTGACAGCGGAACTCTACTCGTAGGAATATTATTGTTAATTTTAAATTATTGCATTTTTTGTATAAATAGTAATTAAAATCAATGCTTAAACATTTTGTAAAATTTGATATTAATAATTATATTTAGAATTTAAGTACATACCTATATAGATATTTGAGAAGCTTTTGTCTTTTAAAAAAAACTTGTGCTAATGGCATTATTATACCAAATTAAGTAATTAAAGAATAAAGAAGTATTCCTATTACATAGTTAACTCGTAGAAAGTAGTTTATATTCGTTTTTGTTTACTTATTGCAAAATCACACAATAACTTTTCTCTAAATATCGAGTCGCTCCGATACTACTCGATAGACCTTTTCTCGTCTCTGGACTTACAAAACGATTTGAACACTTTTTTGGACTACTTCAATTTAAAAAAAAATCTAAATCGTTGCATATTCTTTACTCCAATGAAATAATGTTCTTGAATACCCTTGACGATGAAAATATCGATATTTTCACCTTGATTAAATGCATCCCTTTTACTGAATAAGCTATTCAAAATAATGTTTTTATGCGTTTTAATTAAGGGTAAATAATTCAAATCGAAATTAATAAATAATAATAAATTAGTTATTGGAAACATGCTTTTATGAGTGTTGCTATTTCAACTCATGGGTTCGGTGCTTTTCTTTAGATTTTGCAAAATAATAAAAAAAAGTTTTCATAATTTTGAAAAATTTTCAAAATTTTGCGCGATTTTGTAATTATTTCTAATATTTGAATTAGGTTTGAAAAAGCTTAGGACCTAAAAGGATGTTATGTTTTTCAAAATGTGCTATAGATAATTTCGTTTAAGAAATGTTTGTTTTGTTTAAACACAAATTGCTATTTTTGTTTATATTTTGCTGTAGATATAAATGCGTTATGAAAATTTGTGATATTTAGTTACTAGTCTTTAAAAAGGTAATTTGTTCTCAGTATTTGATGCGTTTGTTGTAACAATATTAGTTAGGAATCGTATCGTTAAGACCCCTTATAATTTAAACCGATAAAGTTTTTTCATACACAATCAGAAATCATTATTTAATCACCAATACAACAGACAATTCGTCTTTCTAAAGTCCCTTTTTTTTAAATCAAACGTGCCAATATTAAAGCCAAAATAGCATTTTCATAATATATTTGGAGAAAAAAAAATAGTATGACTGAACAATTTTTTTTTTTTTTTAAATTCGATGTTATTTTAATATGCATATCCTAAATAGCAATAATTATTTTACACATTCACAATACCACGTGCAATATTATTATATTATGATTTATTTAATTTACAATGAATTGTTGTAAAATTGTTTTTAAAATGTTGTTCAGAATTGATTTTTATAATTTAAAAGTAAAAATTAAACAACTCGATCCAAGAAGAGATTGGTAACCTGAATTGATCTAATCCATTATATAATTCTGCTATGTATCTCGCGTGGAGATACATTGTGTGGCTCTTTGTGTTGTTGCAGTTTTTATCACAGTGTTTATCGGTGAGAACATTGCTAATAATATCTTCAATTTTTTTTATATCTGATTGACTACAACAAAAAAAACTTATTTCGAAGATTTTCAATTAAAAAAATGTGAGTTCGCGCTGTATATTCGACAGCGAGAACGAAGTTTTTTTTTTACATTGCATATCTTAAATGTACCTAATAATTTGTATGAAACTCGAATCTTAAATAATTATTGCTTGTATGGAAAATATATATATATAGTATCGACGTTTGTATTATACGTAAAATGTAACCGGCTTGAATAAATTGGCTTTTAAATGTTTGATATTTTAAACAATAGGTAGGTTTATTGAGAACAATGTGGAATGTAATTTGTTAGCGCAATATATAATAAAATATTATTTAAATCGATCACAAATGATCGTTTAGAATAGGTTTGAAGTAATAACATTATTCTGTCAACGGTGCAGTTTTTTTAATCGAGACTCAAAGTCTTCATTATTTTGTTTTAATTATATAATAATGATTGCTTGAGGAAGATTGTCTGACTGTCGTAGGAGGAATTTTGTGATTTTGAGTTTAGTAATACTGGAAGCCGTTTATCATTATACTTCCAAAGTTTCTGCCAAAAATAGTTAAATAGAAATCGAAGATATTGTTCGTAACTTAATACTTTAACATAAATTTAAACGTAAATTACGGTTTCTAAGTGTAAGAAGATAAAACGAATTCTCGAAAAATATCAATTGTTTAAAAAATTTCCATTTCTTTTGTCGTTGAAGATCCGATTTTGCAAGTTGTTTCAAAAATAATCTCGCGTTTCGGTATTTTTTTTTTAAATTACGAGAAAATTCTAAAAAATATTTGTAGAAAACAAACTGAATATCATTGAAATAGATATACAATAAACAGTTATAAGTTAAAAATAATAAAATTTACGACTCTAATAAGACTTATTGAAGCTTTTTAAAGCTTTTCAGCGATTTTCAAGTAATGTTTTGATATATTTTTATCACCCGAAATCCTCTTTGTATGTTTATACTGCATTTTTCACTGTACATAAATTAACTACAATCATTGATAGGTAAGTTTCCCTGATCGAAATGAAGATAAACACCTACTCGATTTTATATCAATCAACCACTTTCTATTCCTTTACTAAAAATCCATGTGATTTTTCATTATTTTATATTTAACTATTATTTACTATAAAACGTTGACCTCATATTAATCTTTTGCGATGTCGAAGAATTAGTGAATTATTTATTAAATATTTAATTATTTCCTGGGTTGCTTTTATTGCATTGGTGATGTTCCATTCTTATGACGCTGTTTTCCCTTCTTTACTGTACTGGAACATGATGTAAATAAAATGTTACAAACAATTTAAAAACAAAATTATCACTTGTTTCATTTCACATGTCTGAAAAACACCTCCTTCCAGTTTTTTTTAAACATGAAAAAACATTTGTCGTTTTTTATTCTTGTATTTATTTGGATTTTCCAACGATGCTCTTTCTCATCGTTTCAAAGTGATGAATTTATCAATTGTTTTTGTGTTTAATTCCTAGAATTCCATTTAATTTTTTTTTTAAATTTAATGTAATTTAAATTTAATAATATTATTAAGTTGTGCAAGTATTTTTGTGACAGCTGTTTCGGCATTCAAGGCCGTTTTCAAACTGCGGTTAATCCACGCTGTGACGACTTATTTATATGATTTTATTTACTTCCACCCAATTTTAATTTGGACGGCTTTTAAGATAATGTTTTATCAATAACAATAAATCCAAACTAAACTCATCCTTGGTCCCATAAATTATCAGCTTATCATTCTATGGTACTTAGCGTAATTAACATTAATGAAAATAATTGCAGAACTTAATAACAGCATTATTAAATTTGATTTACATTAAATTTTCAATATATATGTATATTAATATTGTTCGTGTGTAAAAAGGGTAAACTAACGTGAAGTTTTTGATTTTTTTAAACGACAGTGAAGGAAAAGGGTCAGTAGCGGAATAAGAAGCTTCAGAAGGCCATGGAAAACAACTAATAATGACGATTGAAGTACAGAATACAGGTTTTTGTTCGGCGAACATCTACCTGATAATTTTTAAATTAAATTTATTTTATACACAAATTGAACATAAAAAATTCCAAATAAATAACATAAATAATAAATACCAGCCGTCCCATAACGGCGTACCTACAATAATACTCGTATGTCGTAGAGATCAGAAAATAAACTGTGGGTGGAGTGAAAAAACAACATCTTTGGAAGCGTTCAAGTGGGGCATGGCATAAATACGGTTGAGAGGCTTCTGAGAGAGAAGTAAATAAATTAGATTAGGTAAAAATATTAGATTACAAGATATTCCAGAAATTTTAAAAAGTTCTGGGGGCTATCGCTAAATATGTTAAATTATCTAGCCACTAGATTGGATGATATACAATCAACACACCTGGTTGGGGAAAGATTAAATTGATTATTTGAATGTTTTGGGGTTTTTTAAAAACACGAAATTCAACTATAAATTAACAGGTTTAATAAAAGAGATTTTATATGCATTTATACTCGTGGTTTTCACAAAAATATTACCTAGATCAATTGGCTCTGAAATTGGCACTGCCAAAAGATCTACCACCCTCTGACATGACGTTTGTCAACCCCGCAATACACACAATCCCCCCTACCTCGCCATGGAGATGCAGTGGTATAGGCAGTGGGTAACAGGGAAAGGACAAGGGCAGTTATATATTGTATAATGCCCGAAGTCACAACGGCAAAGGGCAGATCCCATTAGCCAGCCCTTAATTAATTGCACGGAGATGATTATCCAAATTGTACCCCAGCCAACCAACCCTCGAATGCAGTCAGATAAAAATGTTTTACAGGACAAGTGGACCACCCTTAAATAACGCGTAGCTTCGAGTTTGTCAGGGGTTGTAAACTGAAGAACTTTATTTATTTACGCAATAATTTTAAATAGTAAGTATGTAGGTATATTATTAAATATACATACCTTTTTTTACAGTAACTCAACATAGACGGAAATATTTTCCCTCAGAGCCTATGTCATCTTTGGAGATGCTGTGTGGATGACCTTTTTGGGGACAGGAAGTAGTAAACCTGGGTCTTGAAGAGACCCATGTTATACTAGGGAGGATAACCAGACAACCGGTTACCTACTGATATGATTTTGTGTAAATATCTAAATAATACATTTTTTTAAATTTGGTATACGTAGGTAGTACAGTGACCTGTTCTTTATCGCATGTGTGTTATGTATTTTTTTCTAAGCGTTTGTGCGGAGCGGCCTTGGATATAATTCCCCAGTATGGTCTCTATATTACAGTCGTCATTCGCTGTCTTTGGAAAGAATTAAACATAATTTTTAACGATATATTATCTATATGACGGGAGTACCCATAGAGTTCATTCATTGTACTTTTTAACTTTTTTTTTCAATAACTCCACACAGGAGGCCCTGAGGAAAATAATTTCCCTCAAGGCCTATGTCATCTTCGGGGATGCTGTATGGAAGGACTTTTAGGGGATAAGAAGGAGTGAACTTGGGTCACGAAGAGACCCATGTTGTAGGAGAGAGGAAGCACAGAGGTCGGCAGATCATTCCTCAGCCGAGCTGTTGAACAGAAGAACGAGTCGTAGAAGCGACCCGTTCTCATGTGACATGTCAACCGTGCGCAAATGTTGGGCGCGCGTTTGGTGTGTTTTCCGAGTGTACCAGTAGAACAAGTACAGCATTCTCACCTGACGTCTGTGCTCCAAAGATTGCAATCCGTTTGCTAGGATAGACGAATATAGCAAACGGACCGCCCGTTTCTGCACAGAGTCGAGGGTTTTTCAGATATTTTAGGGCTCCCGTCCAGCTCCCGGCGGCTGCCAAATACTGCAATGGGGCGCACTTGTAATTTGTACAGGGTCAGCAGTTGTGTACAATACGCCCAGCTTCCGAGAGGCTAACTTTACTCTGGCTTCAATGGAGCCCCCATACTAAATGAAACTTCCGAGTTTGTTTACCGAGAGGAGTATTTTTTGAGATAATCCTTTTATATAATATCATAAACGTCATTATTGACTATCCAGGAGGCCTATTCCCGATCCTTTAGAGGAAAATTTCTTATCCCTTTCCTTAGGCTTAAAGGCTTCTTGCTTAACTGCAGGTCCGATTCTCTCGAATGACATTCATTCAAAATATCAATATTTGTGTAGTTTTAACAAAAGAAAATACTATGTTGCCAACTACGTTATTATCAACATTAAACATTAATAGCTATTAAGCTTTACAATAATTATATATGGAAATATAAATTCAAATATCACTTTTAGAAGTAGACAGAATAAATAGGTGATTACTATCTAGTGAGGTGGGTACCTTTTTACAAAACGTAATTCTTCGTTAAAATGCGTATTTAGGCTATGTAAAAAAGGATTAAATTGCATCATAATATTTTTTTTAAAGTTTTGGTTCAAAACCTTGCGGCACTTCAAGATATTTCATCAATTTGTGTTTTCAAATAATCTCTTAACAATCAGTTTTGTTCCGCTGTTAGGTAAGAAGTCTTTAAGCCTAAGGAAAATGATATTGTATTTAATAAAAAAGATTTTTTTAAATTAAGACACCTTTTCCGCTTATTTATTTTCGACGGGACCGGTTTCACCCTATCCCGGGTATCATCAGAATGGCACAATTAAAACTAAATCTATGGTATATATATAGCATCGATGTCGGGAGTGGGTTCCCCTGCTTTCTAATATTGTTTTTATTTATGACTTAATATTTGTTTCATTTCTGACGGTACTGTTTACTATTATGTTTTTAAAACTACTTTCGGGTTGGTTTATTACGCTTTGGAAGATGGATTACTTTGTATTTGTTTACTGAATCAATGGGTTTTAAAAAAATACATATAAAGTCATCGTGTCAGCTTTTATTTGAACAGACGGTTGTCTGGTTTTGTTTTTTTTTCCCTGTAATTTCCGTCTTGTTTGTTAAAATGAATTTTATAACGGGTTTTGTCCTGTAGTTATGAACTACGGGTAATCAAGTACATTTTAATGGGTCTTTAAAATATTTCATAATTCATACCCTTCTTTAAAACTACACAGCCTTCCCTTGGTCATAGAGCAATGCACGCCACTGGTACTAGGTAGGTGTTTGATTTTTTAAATAGGTGCAACCTACGAGGATACGGAAGTGATAACTGTGTTTCACACATATGATTTAAGTATTTTTAGTAGGTAAACAACATAATTTCTTTGGTTGCTGTTGCGGTCGCCTGTAGGAGTAAGTATATCAATATCTTCTATAAAATTTGGCTAGAAAAATGTCAACCTACAGTTTTGTTCTGGAAAATATCCGCAGAAATCATTTGCACAATAATTTGGCAAAGTGTTATGAAGTCCGCGGTCCAACATAAAACTACCTCTGCATCCTTGTCGAATCCGACCAAAATAACTATTCCCGATGACAAGTGGACATATCAACCGATCACAGCTCGAGGGTGGCTCTCCTGCAGTGGGTATTACGGGCCTCCCTTGTCCAACAAATTATTGCCAGTCAAACGATACTGCTTCTGCATTCTGCCCACTACATTGTAACTAGGTACTTGCCTAATGTAATGCAACTGTTGAAGTTGTTGGGCCTCACTAGAATGCATTTTGCTAATCATCACGAGGTACACAAATGTTATTTATTCTGAAATTTCTGTTGCCCTTTTCTTTATTCGATGGTATTAGTTTGAATAAGGGATGTATTACAATATTACTAACCTTTTCAACATACTTTTTTTTTTATTATAAAAAATACAGATAATAAGATCCTCTTAAAAAAAACAAATCATCTTAAAAAAAAGTTTATTCGGGTCGATATTTTAAATTATATACGGTAAATTTGTGTTCGGTCGAAAATTAGACGTTTTTATTCGCCCCTGCCTGTAAGTATATCTACAGACCCTTTATCGAGTGAAACAATATTAAATGTTATTTATCTATTAAATTACACGGGAAATATATCAAAATTAAACTTCGTTGACTTTCGTTATGTAAATATGTACATTAGTAAAATATTGTCTATAAATGCTGAACACGAGGAAAAAATATCGGTGACGCAAAAAACGCATTATACGTCCATTGACGGTCGAGTGGTAAAGCTCTCGACTACGAATCCGAAGGTCGCGGGTTCAATTTTGACTGTTCCACAATTAATTAATTTAAAAATAATATGTAGTATATTTGCGCACGTTCTAGAGTGGAAGATACTCTCAATATCGTCCTGCTGAAAGACCACCATTCAGAATTGAAACGTTGCTTGAAATGGCTTTTAGCCGTGTTCGCTGACTAGATCTGAATAGCCAGGTATTTCCCCACCTTCCTTTTCCCCTTCTCCTTCCCCTCCCCAATACCTTCGGCCACACAACATTCCCGAATTGGGGATGCCATAGTCTCACTGACTCCAGACGGTTGAGAACAGTTCGGACTCTTGTGGGGTATTCATATATAAAAAAAATTACAGCCTGCTACTACTGACGGCCGCGCATCGTTACACAGTGAGCGAAACCCCGTAATATTTCGCTCACTACCGCACCTCTCGGCAAGTTATCAACTCACACAAACATTCCTGTATATAAACAGATTTTTTCCCGATTTTTCGAGATAAAATTTTTCCTTTTGCGCTTCATAAATAATTGTATATTTTAATATTTCAAGTTGGGACTTGGTTGAAAAATTCCTAATTTTACAAGAAGAAAATACTCGTACTACAGATTCTTATTTTTATTTTGAATTTTTATTTTTTTTATTTTTTTTATTTATTTTTTTATTTTTTTTATTTTTTTTTTTATTTTTTAATTTTAATTTTAATTTTAATTTTAATTTTAATTTTAATTTTAATTTTAATTTTAATTTTAATTTTAATTTTTATTTTTATTTAGTTTTATTTTTATTTTAATTTTAATTTTTTTAATTTTATTTATTATTTAAATTTAATTTTTTTTTTATTATTATTATTTTTTTTAATTTTTTTTTATTTCATATTTCTGGCGAACGCATTGAAATGGTTAGACTAGCGACATCTATTGAATTTTTCTCGAATCATTACACTTGCTTAAATCCCGCCGTCGGGATTTCTGTGTTAGGTACCGACAGTAATAAAAGCAAGGTTCCTCGAATGATTTAATTACACTAGGTAGGACATATTATTATCCACGAGCTTGAAAACTGAAAGCAGACATGTTTGTCAACTGCACTGTAAACAGAGGTGTAATGTATCTATACAAACTCGTCCCACTGTTGTTCAATATCAGGTTATCTTCTGATTTTTGTAAATAGTAACATTTTGTATCACACATAAACACGTCCATTGTTGTGTGTGGTATATTATCACTGCCAACAAGGACAACAATCATTACTTACTTTATTTAATAACGTAAATATGTTATTTGTAAGTCTCTAATCTTAAACTATAGTTGTTAGTCATACAACAATATTAATCATAATTATTGTAAATATTTCAAGTTGGGACTCGGTTGAAAAATTCCTAATTTTTAAAGAAGAAAATACTCGTACTACAGATTCTTATTTTTATTTTGATTTTAATTTTTTTTATTTTATTTTTATTTTTTTATTTTATTTCTTATTTTTTAATTTTAATTTTAATTTTAATTTAAATTTTTATTTTTATTTAGTTTTATTTTTATTTTAATTTTAATTTTTTTAATTTTATTTATTATTTTAATTTTTTTTATTTTTTATTATTATTATTATTATTTTATTTTTTTTATTTCATATTTCTGGCGAACGCATTGAAATGGGTAGACTAGCGACATCTATTGAATTTTTCTCGAATCATTACACTTGCTTAAATCCCGCCGTCGGGATTTCTGTGTTAGGTACCTACAGTAATAAAAGCAAGGTTCCTCGAATGATTTAATTACACTAGGTAGGACATATATATTATTATCCACGAGCTTGAAAAACTGAAAAGCAGACATGTTTGTCAACTGCACTGTAAACATAGTGTGATGTATCTAAGTGCCAAACTCGTCCCACTGTTGTTCAATATCAGGTTATCTTCTGATTTTTGTAAATCGTAACATTTTGTATCACACATAAACACGTCCATTGTTGTGTGTGGTATATTATCACTGCCAACAAGGACAACAATCATTACTTACTTTATTTAATAATGTAAATATGTTATTTGTAAGTCTCTAATCTTAAACTATATTTGTTAGTCATACAACAATATTAATCATAATTATTGTAAATATTTCAAGTTGGGACTCGGTTGAAAAATTCCTAATTTTTAAAGAAGAAAATACTCGTACTACAGATTCTTATTTTTATTTTGATTTTTATTTTTATTTTAATTTTTTTTAATTTTTTTAATTTTTTTAAATATTTGACAAGTCAAAACATTTTTCATCAATAAAATGTAGACATAATTTGTCTCGACGCCACCTATTGAGGGATTTAGCCGTTACAAGCCTTCCTCATACTAATAAAGTTGGTTGTTTACAGGTGAAATATAATAAAAAACAGTAATTATTGAATGAAACACTAGTATATATTGATTAACTTGGCGGGTTTGCGATAAGCCGACGTAGCTCAACGGTAGAGCATCTGACCGGATATTAGAAGGTTGCAGGTTCGAGTTCTGTCGGCGACATTTATCTTTTCTCGGAAGGTTTTTTCAATTTGGATTAGTGTTTCAGGCTAATAATTATTGTTTATAAAAAATAATTGTTACCCTTTGCGCTATGCACAAAAATCTTGTATTAAAAACTTTAGTTTATCAATTAATAAATATTATATTTATTAGAAGGTTGGCGGCTAAAGAGTTGTTTTTTAATGTTAATGTTTTCTTTTTGCGTTCAGGACTAATTCTCTTCGAGGTTTAACTGAAATTTTCGATGCTAATTATTAGTATTCATGAACATAAATGTTTATAGTTATTTACAATCTCGCGAACTACGAAAAGTTTCAAATTTTATTATTAATTATATTAGGTAGTTACTAACGGCTAGCTTGGCTATGTTAATTAGGTACGCCACTGTACCATTCGTGGATATGACTTTCCAAAGAGATGAGAATATTGTTTATAAGACCCACGTATTCATAAATATGTTTGTCAATAGTTTTAAGTCACTTGTTATAAGTCTCAATTAGTTAGTTTCTACATCTTAAGTTATAAATCTTAGCAGTAAGCCATTAGTAATTTATTTATTTAAAACACACATTATTTAATTGACTGCCCGACTAGGAACGAATCCCGTTTTAGGACAGTCAAATTGACGAGTTTAGTTCATATTAAGTGCCATTATACAAAAATAGAAGGTAAAAAAGCTAGTACCGACATAGTATGGTTGTACCAGACGTAATCTGGCACACAAGCGAACTGTAGAGGCCGACTGATCCCAATCTACGGAGCGAAGCTGGGAGAGGAGGTAGCACTCCTACCGTTCCATTTGCAAGGAGGAACGGTACTTACGACAACGACTTTTGTTAACCTTGTCCGAGGCAGTTGCTTATTGGGTCCAGTCCGAGGCAGTAGTCCGATGGGGTTAAGCAGTGGTCAGAGTAAAACAAGGAGGGTGGTTCAGAAGTCAGAGCGGGTGGTGGAGATAGAGAAGTACTTGTCAGGCTGGCGGTCGATTGCTAACTGCCGCAAACTGGCGTTTGCAGGCTATTTATGGCGGTCTACCAAGCGCAGACTGCCGGTGCCGTGTGGATGCCTGACAAGTCTGTCTCCCTCCCACTAGCCGTACCGCTCTAACGTTTTTATTCAGTCATTTAAGTATGAGCGGTCGGTGGAGAACAAGCTCGCCACAGACCGCCCGTTAGATATATTAACAAACAATATTTTAATCACAAGTGTGCCGCGTCAAAACATTCCGGGAGAGGCGGGTCGTCCGATACAATGGTAACATAATATATCTAGAAAAAAGTATAATAATTAAATATAAAGAGATGTGAAAAATAGTATAGAAAAAAAAACAATTGTGTATACCTGATAATTTGAGTATAGTATAATAATTAAGTACTTCTGAAGAGATGAGAAAAACAAATATTATTGAGTAAACAATTATTTATATGTGTTTGATAGGTACTGGTTGGTGCAATGAGGAAAAAAATGCGTTTAACATTGAGTACTAAAAAAAAGAAAATATTATTGAGTAATATTGATGAGTTTGAGTTACGATGACTCAGCTTTATTTGGCGACGACGGAACTCGGGGATGCTGCAAATAGTTAATAAATCTTAGATATATGTTATTAGACATAAGTCTAAGTGATAAGTTTAGGTTAGATAAATTTTGTTGTAAAGCGCCCTTGAGGTGAGTTTCCCACGGGACGGCGCTATAGAAATAACCAATTTATTATTATTATGTAAATGAAAACATACACTTGATACAATGGAATTTTACAAAAATAAGTAAAAGTTGTTCCGGGCAACAGTCTGTAGGGTGGAATCTTGTCTGATGCAAACAATATTTTTTTTTGAAATTTTGTTTTTTTTATTATTGTTGAGTTTAGCATTCCGTTAAATTTATCATTTCGTATTTTTTAGATAATTATATAAACACTTACCCGTGGAAACATAGATTCAATTGAAATCAATATAGTTTAATCCGTTTAAAAAAAATTCCAAAATTAACATTTTAAGGCATTTTTAAAGAGTTAAAATTTTAAATAAGAAAAAAAACAAAATTAAATTAAAGAAGGAGGGTAGACATATACACATAAATAAAACATATTAGTATTAAATAAGTAGCAATAAAACTTTCTGTTTAACGCAGCTTCATTTATGCTAAATTTCTTGATAACCGAACAGCAAGATTGCCCTGCCCATGACATGACCATCGGCAAGTTAATCCTGCAGGCCGAGAAATAAAACAGTCTATGCTGTCAATGACGGAGGTAACCACCGGGAACATGGAAATTAATTCTCTCTATGATAGCCAAGTTTTCGAACCATCCACGAGACAGATAAGTACATACGCAATACAAATACATTTTTTGATCAACCCACAACTCGCAAAACCAAAAATAAAAACACGCTCCAGCAATATCTACATTAATCTCCTCCATTCTTCCTAACCCATGATAATAATAACAATCGCCGTTTATCCATTTTTTGTATAATATAAACCTTCATCCCTTTCGTACGCGTAGGGTGACTGACGATAGTAGAAAGAAAACGTCCCGGGGCGGGGGTCGAACCCGGGCTTAGAACACCCCTAGACGACTTAGTGACACTTCAGTGACCCCCGAGCCAAGAGGATTGCTAATGCGGGATACAAATGCATTGTTGTATGTTGTAGCTCGTTGCAGAGTGGAGATGAGAGTGTAGAAACCCCCCCTTGTGTTTATAAACTTTCTAAGATCCAACAAACATATTTTTGTACTTCGAGCAGGATTAATCTGTGGATTAAGTAATGCATAGGTACGTAGGTACTACATTACCCTTTCATAGTCCGCGACATCTGTAGGTACGTAGTTGTAAATGTAAGTAAGTAAGTAATTTATCGGTTGCTTTATGTACCTTCATCAAACAGTAATTGATTTAATTAACCTTATTCAATTTGGAATACCTACGAGAACTACTCGTTCCAAAATCTTGTTTAAATGTAACAACACCAGGACTGAGCATTATAAATACTCGCTTGTACCTAGATTACATGAAGTTAGTAAAAGATACGCAGATGTAGCAGATCTATTTAACTGCACGGAAGGTAAGTACAAGTAGGCTATACTATCATATCTTTTCAATTAATATTAATTTAACTTCTACTTACATATTGTTTATGTACGAATATATCTCTTACTTTTATATCCATCATGAACTTTTATTCTTTGCATACTTTCTGGTGTCATTGTACGATCTAATGCCACATCAGAGTTATTTTTAAAAATTATTTGTACTGTTTTCTTATGCTTGTAGTTAACTGTGACATGCAATTATTGTTTATGGTATATTTACAAAAAAAAAACTTTACTTTTAGGTAACAATTAAGAGTTTCGAAGATTATTTATCGATAGGTTAGGTATATTGATTCCTTTCATCGATGCAAAATTTACCCAACTGATAATCCGGGGAGGAGATAATAGAGTATGATTGCTAACAGTATGGAAGATCGACAGTCCCTCGTATCTAGGATGAATGAAGTATGTGTGAAGAATAAGCTTATGATGAATGTACGCAAGTCTAAAGTCACGGTGTTTGAAAGAGAGAGTACGAAAACAGTGTGCAATACAGTTGTGAATGACGAATACTTGGGCAGGTAGATGAGTTTGTATATTTGGGAAGTATGTTTACGAGAGATGGTAAGACTGATATTGAATATTGAAAGAAGGGTGAATGCCGGAAACTCCATTAACGGAGGACTGAACGCGGTTGGCGCTAACAAAAAGTTGTCCAGAGAAGCGAAGCTAGCAGTCCACAATGGAGTGCTGATACCAACCCTGATGTATGGCAGTGAGGCATGGAATTAGCAGAGGAAGGATGAAGGTAAACTGAATGCCGTAGAAATGAGATCTCTGAGACGAATGAGTAAGATTAAGAAAGGGACGTTTATATGGTTCGGGCATGTAGAGCGAATGAACGAAGAAAGGAGTGTAAGAAGAATGTATGAAGCGAGTGTGAATCAGATCCGTGGAATATAGGGAAGGTTTTTGGGACAAAATTCGGCAAACAACGATAGGTATATTGAAGTATACACTCTACCGACTGTACTTCACTATATCAATACAACGTACAAAAATATCATTTTCTCTGTTCGAATCCATTACGATTCTAGTTCAAATTCAACAGGAATCAAACTCGAACACGTATCCTACCATTACGGTAACGAGAAACAATAATATTTCTTGCTTAATGTTTCACCAGCAAAAGTTTTCATAATATTATAACATAATATAAGTGATTTATATTATATATTCGTCTCGCTGTTCTGGGAAGAACCATCTGCGGAAAAGTTTCTTCTGAAAGCCTGGAAATGGCAACACAGCCTAAAGCCGCACTAAGATGCTTTCATTGTTTCCAGAATTGTTTGCCTGAAATTACGGCTTTTAAAATCCACTAACATAAGGCAGACTGCAGAGCTTTTAGCAAACAGCCCGTGGACTTGGAGAAATGTTCTCAGGATCTAATTTTTACCAGCGGTAGAACAACGTAGCTGGCGAAGTGTGCATTTCAGATTAATTTCTTATAAGAATGTGTATTTTACATGGGCAGGTTCCGAAATTAGAAATTACTCGTGGCTTTAAAACCACAAATAAAGATATCTGAACAGAAAGGAGAATCTAGTAGCCACCAGAGATTTAGTTTATTTTATAAAAAAAATATTAGAATTAATATAAATACTAATTTGCATATAAATGAATAAAAAATTACTTCGTAATTACCACTTTATTAATATGTATATATATATATATAATAATTTTCTCGGTTTACCCGCGTAATGTAGTCCTTAGAAGGACTTTTAAACTCCTGACGTTTCGGACAAATCACATTGTCCATCTTCAGAGGCCTTATGTCTTGAGTTTTGTTTTGAACTGATCGCTTGAGCGTATCCGTTCAATCCAAAAGTCAAAACCTCAGTGTAAAGGACTACATTACGCGGGTAAACCGAGAAAATTATTCTACATCTTACGCCCGTGAAAATCTCAACCATAACATATATATATATATATATATATAAACATGTTTCGAAATCGAAGCTTTCGTCATCTGGAATATACAGAATACTAAATCAAATGATAAAATAGGACACAATAATTTATTTTTTTTACCGTAACTCCAGATAGGAGACCCTGGGGGAAATAATTTCCTTCAAGGTCTATATCATCTTTGGGGATGCTGTGTGGAGGGTCTTTTAGAGGATAGGAAGAAGTGAACTTGGGTCTTGAAGAGACCCATGTTATAGGATGGAGGAAACACAGAGGTCGGCAGATCATTCCATAGCCGAGCTGTTGAACACAAGAACGAATCGTAGAAGCGACCCGTTCTCATGTGAGAAATGTCAACCGTGTGCAAATGTTGGGCGCGCGTTTGACGTGTTTCCCGACTATGCACCGGTGCCGAAGGGATCAATGACGCTAGTTCCTCGGAGCATCTTCCATTAAAATACCGGTAGAACAAGGACAGCATTCCCACCTGACGTCTGTGCTCCAAAGATTGCAACCCGTTTGTTAAGATCGGCGAATCTATCAAACGGACCGCCCGTTTCTGCACAAAGTCAAGGATTTAAAAGTAAGTTTAAATGTAAGAATAGACAAATTATAAAGATGCAATACTAATTTTAACCAAAACTCCTTCACCTATCGGACATTACACACCTTTAACACGCACTACCCAGAATTTTATATTTGTAACGCTACACCACACTCCATAAAGTCACACCGGCGATCTATCCAGTCTTTATAACTTCAGACACCTACTCATCACATAGTACTAAATATACCATTCTATTAACTTTCTCCCTTTATATAACTACATACGCATTTTCCTTATTATTTTTGATTAATATATAAATCTCAACTAGATCGATCCCCCTACCCCTCTTTCTTTCATCACCCCGTTCAAATCACTAATAATAATAATAATAATAATAGTAAACTTCTATGGCGCAGTTTCGTGAAGGTTCACCTCAACTGCGCTTACACTAAGTAACCTAACCTAATATAATTGTAATATAACAGATATACTACATAGTTATAGTATATATATGCATATTAAAACTATGACATAAAATACTCATGAGCAGCAGACTCACTTACATGCACAATTTGGAATAAACTAGGGGTATAAATAATCAAATGTAAAGTACAAATATCAAAAGAGAAAGAAAATCTACACCAAATAACCTAACCTAATATAATTAGAAAATAACATATATATTACATACGAGTACATGTAAATTTCACTTATATATACTACCCAAGTGGAAACCTGTAAATGGTTAAATTCATTTCACCCATATATTATACCCTCAGAGTAACAATATTGTTACTCTGAAATAATACCTTGTTTATATGTATACTGTTGGTCTTCCAAATAAGCAAAAAAAAAACAACAAAAAATTTGGTGTTCCGAAACCGGTTAGCATGATGTTTTAAAACAGCGCTCTGTATAAAGTTTGTGCAGTGTTTTATTTACGTTCGCTCACGGAGCTTTATATTTGTAATTGTAATGCAGATGATAATCTTTTAATAAAAATAAAAAAGTTTGGACCTGTAAGGCGGAGTTTCAAGAATATATAGCGGGATTGTAGGAGCACGGTTGGTAATGGTTTGTTCTATTCACCCCGTTCATTTCGATAATAATAAGAGCATTCATGAACATCCTTGTTAAAAGAAGAAGAAGAAGATTAGCTAACTGCATAGATCTCCAAGAGGCTATCTAGAGTGTTCGTTCGACAGCACCACAGCACAGGCTGTTCCACAGCCCTTCAACCATTTAGAGAGAAGACCTTCAAATCAGTATGTAGTATTCCGGTTATATTTCGGTTCTTATTTTAAATTAGTTATTTTAGAATAATAACGAGGCGCCCATTTAAATTTAGAGACAATCTTTCATTTTACAGTCACATTAATATATTGTATAACTACCTAGATTATTCTTTAGCCCTTATTTTGATAATTTAATATTTACCAATTAATCTTGGAGATTGGTACACCCTTGTAGATATTCCAATTTAATAAGAGTCTTAAATATTGTTAATGTAACTTTCGTTACCCAATCATACTCTATACAATAAAACATCGCTTTATTGAATCATTCCTGTTATTTAAATTACAAGCCAGTAAACGCATTGTTACATTTGGCAGTTAAAACGAACGGTGTGAGTAGAACAAACCGTCACAGGTTTTATTACACATTCGCCCAAGATAACACATTCCTATTACATTCAGTTTATTTCATCCTTCCTTTATTAATTCTATGCCCCACAATCATAGATAGATGAGACAAAAAACTAATATCATTATCGAAAACTACCGGATATGTGATTAAAAAATTGATTTTAAAGTAGATAAGTAATTCGCAATCAAAAATATATATTTTGAATTTGCTCTTCCGAATGTCAAAACATTATAAGCAATCACTTGACACTTGAAAAGGGAGCAAATTGGCGTTTGATTACACACTTGACACTTAGTTTCAAGTGAGGAGTAAACTGCTTCCCTGTCGACAGTGAACTTGCACAATGTAGTGTACGGTACAGTGGTGTGAAGCTGTATTGCCCACCACGACAGCTTGCACCCAACACGCCCAAGTGAGCTCGAGTGCTGAATGGGAAAATTACTATTTACACTTCGGTGCCCATTTCGCTGACGTCACGCTGCTCAAAATGAATCTAATTTTATTATAAGTGCACTTGAAATCTGTTATAATTTTGGATACAAGCCATCAATCATAACATGTTCATAACATTTAATACGATAGGAATACATTAAAAAAGCAGCATTTTAACCGGTTACGATTGTTACGAATGATGTACAGAACACAGTAATGTACATATTTTTTCAGGTTCCCACAAAAATGTTGATAATTATTATACTGTGGATTTATATAAATATTAAAAAAAATTGCTTTATTCAACATATTGTAACATAATATGTATCAAGTAAATTTAAATGTTGTTTAAGTATTTATAAACAAAACCTTCTGATAATTGAGAGGTCAGTGGCTGAGTTGGTATCACGTCTGGGCGACGTGAGTTCAATTCCTCGGCTGGCTACGTCCTCCATCACGACACAAGCAACATCTTCCGTTTACTGTGATGGTAGTAGGAGATTTTCAAATATTGGCAGGTTATTCGTAACCCGGGAATATTAACCTTTCTTTTATGAGAAAAAAAATTATAGTAATCAATTAAATATACAAAAAAACCCAGTGATTTCTTACAATCAAACTGAATATTCTCAATTTTGTAAAACTTGCTTAAAATACAATAAAATACAATAAAATACAATAATATACAATAATATACAATAATATACAATAATATACAATAATATACAATAATATACAATAATATACAATAATATACAATAATATACAATAATATACAATAATATACAATAATATACAATAATATACAATAATATACAATAATATACAATGATATTCAATAATGTACAATAATATACAATAATATACAATGATATTCAATAATATACAATAATATACAATAATGTACAATAATATACAATAATTACAATAATATACA